>JACEGR010006337.1:0-61980 GCA_014170235.1 Listronotus bonariensis
TTCAACAACCACTAAATGAAATACCCTGTAAAGCATGTTCCAGAATAGGCGTTACAAAAGGATAAATGGAACAAACATTATTGAATTTTAAATCGGCATTTTGGGAAAACTGATTGCATGGTTCAAAACTACGAAATAGAAAATTTTACTCAGATTGGTAATATAATAATATTGGTAATTTTATTTGTAATAATAGAACAAAATTGTATAAGTAAATGTTGTAGGGAATTGAATTTTATGTCAAAATTTAAAGTTAAGTCATTAAAGTAAAAAAAAAGTTTATTTTATTTATTTACTTTATTAATTAAAAATTAATTACTGGGCTAAAAGAAGCTAAATTAAAACAAAAATAACATATTTTAAAGATGTTTGTAAGATTCGCTTCGTCGTAAGTAAATTGACAAAAAAACATTTTTTTTCTCTTATGCTTTTCTAGCTTCAAATTTTATTATACAAATTAATTCTCTACAACATTTACTTACAATAAAATTTTATTCTATTATTAAAAATTAAAGCACATTTTTTATGTTTTTAGTCATAACTCGCCCTGTATATTACCAATAGAAGTAAAATTTTGTATTTCTTAGTTTTGGATCATGCGACCAGTTTTCCTAAAATTCCAAATAAAAATTTAAAAATTTTGGCCCATTTCTCGTCTTGTAACACCTACAATGGGACACACTTCGGGTTTATCTAAATTCTATAGCCAATGTCGTAACACCTTAATTTCTGGTATATTTAAGTTTAGCGGGGTGAGGGGGTGCACTATATCTTTTGCGTTAAAATATAATTATAAAATTTAGCAGCATTTTAAAGTTATATTGATATTGTAAAATTATTTTGACAGATTCTGCTAACAGTCGATTCCTTTCGTTGCTGACTTGCCATTAACAAAAAAATCTCTATAAATCAATATCATGTGAAGGAATTAAAACTAGGTATTTACATATTTTAATTAACTTTGATAAATAAGTTAATAAAAAATCAATCAATCCATATCATAAATCGGGACTTTCCGCTATGAAATCGGGACGTCGGCGTCGGGACATGGGGCCTAATAACGGTGATCGTCCCGATATATCAGGACGAATGGCAACCCTAGAAACACAAGTCCTGTATATGATTTATTACCAAAAATACCTCCAAAATCCATCCATTGTCGGATAAGTTCTATTGGTGGCTGAGCACCATATACTTCTAAAGCTGGCATATTAAAATCATCAATAAAAAATATTTGCCTTTTAAAACAGGTGGGCCAAAAACACCTTTGCGCCTTCTATCCAATTTGGAATCTATTAGGTCCTAAAATTGGAATGAAAATTTGCCCATTATCCAAGTATGATTGCAGAAAAAAATGTACGAGTCTTAAAAATTTTGAAAAATCTCCTATAGGGAGGACCGGAAAAACCCGTCCAGCGAGTAACGCCATAAAATACTATGTTTTGTAGGGGATTAATGGAGAATTGCAATTTAAAAAAATGCGATATCGGTTAAGATCGCTCAGAGAAAATTGCTTTGACCAAGGTGGCACCAAACCATATATTTGCCATTTAGCTGTGTAACTATTTAGAATTTTGGTAAAAATAACAACAAAGTAATTTATTTATTTTATTTTTACAAAAATATAATAAAAATATTTTATTTTTTTAAGTTAGGCTTTACCACTAAACGTCTAGTTGTCTAGTACTTAGAAATTAATATTAGATATCAAGGTATGTGGCTTGGTTTATTAAAAAATGTTTTATTTTATAGTAAAAAATATCTTAATTGGTGGGCGCCCTCGTATGGAGTATGTGGGCGGCGTTATCTATCGGATATCTGCGCCCACTGGTAAGGTCTTAAAAACCTATCTTTTTTACTGAAAATATTTACATATTCCTCCCAGACCTATATGTTACTGGCACTTAACAATATTCAAATTTGCTTAGGTGGGGGCTTCCTGGACCTCCCTACAGTTTTTTTCCCAGAATAGGTGTTACAAGAGAACAAATTGACCAAAACTTTTTGAATTTCAAATCGGTATTTTGGTAAAATTAGTCGCACGATCCAAAAGTAACAAATACAAAATTATACTTTGATTGGTAATATACAGGGCGAGTTATATCTAAAATTATAAAAAATGACCCAGGGCAAAGTGTCATGTTAAAAATACAGTTAAAGCGCAAAATAATTTTTTTTGTCACTTTATTTACATGTTATCATTGAAATTTAAATACTCGATATGTTGGAGGGAATTTTACAAATAATTTTAAAATATTTTAATTTTCTTCTTAGTTTCGCTCTTTCTTGCTTAGTGAATAAGTTTAAATGCGAAACATAAAAACTTTTTTACTTTAATGCTTTTTGTTCAAATTTTGACATAAAATTGAATTCGCTACAACATGTACTTATTCAATTATATTTTTTAAAATAAAAGTTCTTTCTCTTGGGCATTTTTTATTATTTTTATTTTCTTTATACTCGCGCTGTATAGCAATGTCATCAACGTAAAAAGTATTTTCCAGTTTTAGGCCATGAAACCCGTTTTTCAAAAATGCTGATTTAAAATTCAAACATTTTTCGTTCATTTGTCCTTTTGTAACACCTATCCTGGGAGACACACTGTATAATATCATAAGAGAAAACTTTTGGTAGCAAAATATTTACAACTGTATAAAACTTTGTTGCTTGGCAATTTCGTAAATGGACATTTACAATAAAAAGAAATGTAATAATAAATGTCATGAACGAAATTGCCAGAAAGCAACAAACTTGAATAAAAAAATAATATTTTTCTTGAAAATATATTTAACAAGACTTTATTACTAGAAATACAAGCCAGTTTTTAACCTTCAATTTGCATGTAAATTAACAATAGTTTTTTACCTTTTCTACTTTAACCTAACTAAATTTTGTCGTTGAAAATTTTTACCATCGCATCATGCTGAAACAGGTGGTTGCTGTTATACCGGTATGGAAACCAACCCGCCGTTCTTAGAAAATAAGTACGTTTAATCCCCTCCATCAATCTACTCTCGCGCAATTCACCGCTGCACCGATCGCGCCGATTTTGTAATCATGGGCTGCCGGCGACCCTCCGCTTCCGTCTTTCGTCGCACCACACCTCGAATATTTACTATGCTTTTAATTACCTATGGTCGGCGAGTTGGTTTCCACACCTGTATTTTGCCAGTGTAAAACATTTTTGTGAAATAGTCTTATTAATTTAATATAATCACTTACCTGAGTTTGGTTGGCTGTTGTTCTGGCGGAAAAACTAATAAAATCACAAATAAATTTCTTATGCATATTTTTGCTCAATTTTCCAATCACAGTTAAAGTTTTTCCCGTTCCGGTGGGACCCACACACAAGACATTGTCTTCATTGCTTATTATAGAACCAAGAAGTTCAGCGTTTCTAACATTGTCAACGGTTGGAATTTCAATATCTAAAAGTAAATTGTAATACAGGGTGTTTCAAAATTCAGTAAAAATATTGGAGAAATGCATTAATACGTTCTAAAATAAACTCCTTGCAAGCTACAGCCAAGTTAGGCTGTAGCTTGCAGGCTTGAAGGGGGCGCCCTTCCCATAAAAGAAAAAGTCACCAATACAAAAAAATGAATTGACATTTGTTTGTATTGAATTTTAAAACACCCTGTAGAAACATTCATTTTTTTTAGTAGACGGTAAGCAATCAAAGCTTTAGTTAAACAGGAAAAAAAAAAATGTACGGTTTTGTTTGAAGTCTTTGTCAAACTCATTAAAAAATTGCTTGACATGTTTGATAAAAATATTTAGCATAGCAAGACTATTTAAAAGTGTGAGCTTTGTATTTTTAGGTATCTTAAATTTTTGTTTTATTGTGACAACGTGAACACCAACATGTTGTTCGAGTTAAAATAGGTTAAAAAAAAATCCAGTTAAAAACCAAAGTCACCTTCTTGAAACATACCCAGTTAAAAAATAGACGTTTTATGGCATTTTAAAAAAATAACCTTTATATTTATAGTAGGTATATTATGGGACGAGTATGGAATGTTACTCATTTCTCCCAAGTATCGCTTTTGCAGCACCCCGTGCGAGTAGCATATTATACTCTTTCTACGACCATTGATATATCACTGGAAAATATTTTAAAACAACTTTCTGTGAAGTTATATTAATTCAAATTAAAAATTTGATGTTCGTGATTTGTGACAGAATATTTGTCAGCCATGACATGGGCGACATTATAGCCTATTGCAATTTTTTTATCGAATGTATGATTTTACGTACAGATATTTTTATACTCATACGTGACTAAAAAATGGGGACCTTGGCTTAAGAGTTATATTTAAAAAAGATGTTGTCGAAAACATATTTATGTCATAAAATTATCGTATTTATGCACATTTAAAGCCCCTGGGTAATGAATATGGGTAAAGAGCGGGTAATGACGCAATGTATATTATTATTATTTTTACTCTGTGTTGGTTTCTTGTCTTACCAGAATATTTCATGTCAATAGTAATCTTATACTCTGCAATATTTTCCATCCAACTGCGCCAACTTGCTGGAGCAGGTTCTCCATCAGGTGTCGGGTCTGTAAAGCCTCCATCGTGCAGACTAGTAAAAGAGACATACCGACTTTCAACAATTTTTAGAAAACGAAAAAAACGGTGAAATTCTTAAAACTTAAATTTGAAATGTGGCAAATTATAATAGTTAGGGATCCCTGGACCATTTTTACCATTCATTAGTAAAAAGGTAATTTTTCGTGATTAGCTTCATTTTGACGAGACTTTTTTTCCTTACAACAATTTTCGTTGGTGGTAGCATACAGGTGTAGCAGGGATTAAATATGTTGTTTTAATAAATATCAAAAAACCAGGATGACGTACCTCGCAATTTGTAGGACAATGTGGGTGTTAAATTATACAGGGTGGTCCCTAAGTAATGGGTCAAAATTTAACTGAAGAATTGTGACGTTAAAATATTGCTATTTAACTAAACTATGACTCTTCAGTATAAAAGTTAATATTAACTAAGATACAGGGTGTTAAAGTTCAAAAATATTTTCAAAATATTTATATAATATTTGATACATTTTGAATATTGTAATAATACTCGGTATCTAGGGGTTTTTTGACATGAGGTATTTATATCTAATGTTAATTTTTAGGTGTTAACTAGAGAACGCCACCTACACTACTTTCAATTTCTCTAAAACGTCACAACTTTTTGTGCTACTTCTCCCATGTTTTCTACACGAGAAAGGTGTTCTTTGTAAGAATGGCTCTGAGTCACCGTTTTCAAGATATTTGCATTTAAGTGGTTTAGTGCAACCAAAAAGTATATGGATAGACAGTTGTTGTCGCTAATATACCTGTTTTTAAGGTCATTTTTGGGTTGCACTAAATTATTTAATGTCAAATATCTAGAAAACGGTTGGTCAGAGCGATTCTTACAAGTATACCTTTTTGTGTAAAAGGCATTGGAGAGTTTAATATTTAACTCGGATGGTACATACAGGGAAGCATAACAAAGTTGCGACGTTTTAGAGAAATTCAAATAGTGTAGGTAGCGTCCTCTGGTTAGTTCTAGCTAGTTTAACATTAACATCTGATATAAATAGCTAATAGATCGTTAATCATACATGTTGGTGGTAGGAGAGCTTACATTTTGTAGGACAAATATTTTTTGGTTTATTTAGATAATTTGCTTGAAAATTCACAGGAAAAATCCCTGATTGTAATAAATTTTTGATATTTGTAAAATTGACACATTTAATTCCTGCTACCCCTGTAAGCTACCACCAACGAAAATTGTTGTAAGGAAAAAAGTTGGGCGTCTCGTCAAAATGAAGCTACTTACGAAAAATTAGCTTGTTAGCAATGAATGATAAAAAATATGTTAATTTATTGACAAACTTTAAGGGCTTATTCTACAATAAAAATTAAGGGTACTTTTCTATTGAGCAAAATTTATATTTGCTTGACATACTATATACACCACTGCAAAAAATACACACCTGATGATTGCATTTCACGCTTTAGACCATGCAGAACTTTTTATAAAAGAATAACAGTTTTTGCTTAAAATTAATATTAAAAAAAGCTTTCCGTATGGTGCGAGCTTAAGTAGACACGCTGTATAATAAAAAATTAAGGTTACCTTAAAAGAAGATAAAATTAATAATAAAACTATTGACCTAATATAAAATAATTAGTTTCATTTAAGTTATATAATAAATAAAAGTTAAAAACTTACTACAGAAAAGGTAGCAATCTAATCAAAAATAAGTTCTTAACGATTTTGCCAGACGTGAACAGATCCCTTGGACGGACCTCGAAAAATGTGGAAAACTTTTACTAATAAAAGTTGTTAGGTCGTTAAAAACTTATTTTATAGATTGGATTATAAGAAAATAATTTCGACTTGAAGCGCTCGAACCTATAAAAAAATATCTAAACAAACAATGGACCTATTTCATTGGTTTAAAAAGTCAGTAACCCTAGTTACCACAATAAAATATGTATTTTATTGGTTTATAACTAAACTAACCGGAGTTACTTACTAGGTATTCATTATCCATTTATAGTTGGCCAAAGTAAATACATATCAAGGTGACAACGAAATTACTATCCAGCAATTTATTTTCTTCAGTGCAACCGTACAGTTTTCAAATTTAGGGACGTCATATTGTATCACCGGATGCCAATTTTAGATATAATTGCTCTTGTATTACTTCCGGTTTAACTCGGAAGTAATATAAACTTAGATATTTTAAATAGAACACCCTGTATATTTTTAGGATTTGAATTCTACAGGTCATTTCTGATATAAAACCTAAAATATTTCTATAACCTAACTCTTTTGGTTTTGGAGAAAATGGCGCTTGAAAATGTCCAAACCACAGCACAATATGCAGTTTATGGAAAAACAAATAATCACAAAATTAAAAATGTAGAAGTAGTTCCTTTAAATGACTTTACCTTTGAGATCATTATAATACCACTTCCTGAAATGCTGTAAAATTTGAACTTCTAAGGATGATGGCCCTGATTGTAATATGTTAATGGAACACCCTTATATATTTTGGGATTTAGATTCTTTAGGAAATTCCTGATGGAAACCTAAAGTCACCCATAACCTATCTTCTTTAGTTTAGAGAAACAGCGTTTGAAAGGTCCGAACGACCTCACAACAAAAGTTTCATGCATATTGTGTCGTCGTCTGAACCTTTTAACGTCATTTCACTACTAAAACTAAAATCAGGTTATGGAGTGTATGACTAGATTTTATATCGGAATAGCTAAAATTTAAATCTTAAAACATAGCAAGAATTCCATTAAATACAGAATTATCATACCAAGAAAATTCGTGTGTCTGTCGTTTGGAATTTTCAAGCAGCTATTTCCTCCAAAACCGAAGGAGTTAGATTATGGAACTATCAAAGATTTTTATCAGGAATGACCTGTAGAATTCAAATCCTAAAAATAAAAAGGAGTTCCATTAAAAATATCAAAGTTTATATCACTTCCGGTTTAACCGAGAAGTAATACACAGATGCTATTATGTCTAAATTAGGAACCTTCTCTGTAGTACGTGTTTTTACTTTTACCTATTATAATTATAACCTAAATAAAAATGTTTATTTAATAATAAATTATTAATATTTTTAAAGTAACCTTAAATTTTATTATATCGCTGCTGAGAGCAGAATAGCGCTTCATAAGACAGACTGTTGACGAATGGGGTTTACAAGAAGAAAAATGGACTAAAAACTTTGTTTGAAAAAAAAATCATAAAAATTTTTGCTTGGTAAAAAATATGATTCACAAAGAAAAATGTTGATTTTATATACAGGGTTGTCCAAAACTTGAAAAACATGATTTTTCTCCAATAGTAAACTACCTTGATTATTAATTTTTGTGCAAAATGTCATAAGCAGTTAAAAATCAGTTCCATGAATCTTTCTGCTACCCCTGTAAACATTAATAAAGTTATTAAAAATGGTATTTTAAATAAATTTTCCAAATGATATTTCGTTTAAAATTAAAATAAAGTTAGTTTACTCTTAGACACAAATTATGTTTTTTAAGTTTTTGCGAACCCTGTATCCAAAATCAAAATTTTCTCATTGTAAAACATTTTTTTACAAGTAAAAATTTGTATAAAAAATTACTCTTTTGAAAAAATAAAATTTTTGGTCTAGTTTGTCGTGTAAGCCCTATAACTGGACAGTCTGTATACAGGGTGGTCCCAAACCAAAGAATTGCGACGTTAAAATATTGTGAATTAAGTAAACTTACCTTAGTACAAAAAGTTCGATATTAACTGAGATACATGGTATCAAGGTTCAAAAAATATGTTTAAATTTTTCCAATATTATGTAATATGTTTTATTACAATATTCGAAATGTATCAAATATTATTGAAATAATTTAAAAATATTTTTTAACTTTAACTCTCTGTATCTCAGTTAATGTTAACTTTTTTACTGAGGTAAGTTTAATTAAATCGCAATATTTTAACGTCATAATTATTCAGTGTTATTATGGTTCATTACTTAGGGACCACCCTGTATAAAAAGTTTAAGTTTCTTAAAATATTTATTAAACATCTTTATTCTAGAGAAAATCTAAATAATATGTTGCTTAAAACCATATTTGTATCATCACTGATATACAGAAAAATGTTTTGATGTAAAAATAAGCAAAAACGACAAGCAAAAGTTTAGACTGCTAAAAACACCAACATAAATAATATTTGATCCCAAAAGTTTTGTCTTTATTTAGGAGACAATTAAAACTTCTTTTGTAAAGTTAAACAACAAAGTTTATGTCGTGGTAAACTTTATGATTTTTTTTTATTATTTTCTGTATAAAAAGGAAATTTTGAAATATAACTGATATATTTACCCAAAGTGCTTACCTTTTTATATTTTGCAGTGGTTCACAGCACTGTTAACTATGATAACTATATCTCGTATGATAATAATATGTACCGAGTTTTCATTTATATTTTGCCACCCACTTACAACGAAAACTAAAAAGATGGACGAAAAAACTTTTTGTATTCTAAGTTTTATAGGTTTTTATCTTTTATATAAATAAATATCCAGAAGTTAGAAAAAAATAAAAAAATAAAAAAATATATATATTAGAGAACTATTGCAAGTTGCCTTATTAAGCTCGGGTATTATTAATACCCGGCCTTATTTAAATTGTACTTGTACCCATAATTTTGAGTTATTGCAAATCACGTTGACAGTGCCATTAACCTAAAAAATTAGGAAAAATGTTTAGTAGCTTTTCTTTATTGTTTTGTGTTGTAGGGTTTTGTTTTACACAATTACAGAAATACATTTGAAAAAGCAATGTTTTAAGTATTTTTACCTCCAAAAACTTTTATATTTTGTGGTCGGCAGCCGTTTGGTTATACGAACAGTTCCGAAGTTGAAATAAGACCAAAATAAGGCACGACCTAAAACCGACATAAATAAAGTCAGGCACTATCCTTATTAAGGGAGTCCTTATCCTACACATGCATCTGCGCAAGCTCAGATGTCAAAATAAGGCCGGTATTATTAGTGTCTGGCCTTATTGCACTATGCAATAATTCTCTATTATGTCTCCATTAAAACTGTCTTTAAAAGAGCTTTATTAAAATACTAGCTATGATTCCCGGCTTCGCTCGGGAGTTGATATGAGACCCAAATAACCGTTGTTCTGAATGAAGTTCAAATACTCGACAACAGATGGCGCCACCACACTTAATTTCCAAGTTGAAGGGTTGGAAGAGTCCTTATATCTTTAAAAATACGCCCTTTAGGGTAAAACGGGAACTTTCTTGTTTGAGGGGGATAAAGGGCTATCACACTATATAAGTCCCTTTATCGTATCGGGACTCCTTTTCAAGTTTTATCGGCACGCACATTTTATCAACTTAGTTTTATTATATATAATGATAATGATAATGATTACATTGGGTATATCTATCTTCGAATAGTTTCGGAAATATGATCATTTAAATCTGGAGAATAGCAGATATAGTTTCCATTATTTTTAGACATGTCTAAGCTTCTCGTATGTCTGATCACTAAGGTTAGTGTCGTGGCATAGTGAAAATTCCATCTATTTTTAGATTAAAGAGGCAGATATATCAAATACAGTCTTTTCAGACCTTTTTAATGATGATATATTATACAGGATGTTGCATTTAAAAAGTTAAACTCTTAACTGTTTAAAGTTTATATTTGCTTCTTTTGTTATTTAAAAAAATAATAGATAAAAAGAAAATTAAATATTTAAGCAAGAAGTTTTTTTATCTTTTTCAGTTATCTCTGTAAACAAAGGATGTCAAAATATAAATGAAAACCCTGTACTAAAAATAATATTAAACTTCTAAAAAATATGCTTACTTAAAATCATAAAGCACAATCCATTTCTCTGAAATAAAGGTCCATGATCAGCTTCTATCATTTTTGTTCTTATAAATCTGTCAAAAGTAATTCTGTTATCATTGTCACAAGTCGCAACCAATACTCCATATAGTGTTAAACACTTACCTAAGGAACTAAGAGATTTGCTAAAAAAATTGCTTTTATATGTAAACCACTTCTTTAAGTTAAATTTAATTAGTTTTGGAAATATCGCTGACATCTTTCAATAATTGAAAACCAGGTACTTTTTAAGCCAACCTGTATTTATACAAATGTTCTTGTGGAAATCTATTTTCTCAGCAATCAGAACCTTTTAAGGCATTTCTAAACACTTTTTCGTAAAATTAATAAACTCAAAAAAGGTTTCCATTTGTAGTATTTTCTAAAGACACTCTGTACAGGGTGTTTTTTTTTGCTTGGTATTATAGGGTACAGGCGAAACGGTAACAGATATACAAAAACTCATGATACGTGCCCCAAGTTATCTTTTATAAGTTGTTTAATTGCGCAATCAGATCCATGTGCGCGAGAAGGCAAATACCGGGCGCCGCCATGGATGCCATGGATTTCCACTACTTGTCATTTGTCATCTGTTGTTATGTCAAAACCTTATTTGTAAACAAAAATCTTGATTTTTAATGAAATTAGTTTTGAAAAAATAATATTTCATTTTTGCGAATAAAATAACTTTGAGTTAAAAATGTGGGTAATTGTCTAGAAACTGTCCGCAACTCCGATTTCGACGAAATTTGGTATACGGGGTTTTTTGGAGCGCTGATCACGAATCTGAAAGAATTTTTAGTCGGAAACGTTTTGTTTTCGAGATATCCATCATCAAAGTTGATATTTGTACTAATCTTATTTTCACAATATTTTCCCTTCTTTTTGCACAAAATTCATATTATAATACTAAAATGGCACACAATATTTCATTTAACATCAAAAAACCCTTTAAAAACATTTTTATTATTAATTATATTAATTCAAAAGCTTTACTTTAAACAAACTCGTGTATGCAACCATAAATACATCTACATATTGTATTTATGGTTGCAGCATTTATGGGTAAATTATTTTCAATTTAATGAAAAAAACGTGTAAAATAAATAAAAAACAGGTTTTTAAAAGGTGTTTATAAAATATTGTGTGGCAATTTAGTGTTTTATAAAAATTTTGTGCAAAAAGAAGGCGGAATATAGTGAAAATAAGGTTAGTGTAAATTACTTTTGACAAATCCAGGAAAATAGGGGTAAATATGGCGGCGCCCATGCCGTTCCCGCAAAATGGGATGCGCAGTGGTCATTGCATAGAAAGGAAATTTCTTCTCTATCGAATTACATAATACGGATGCTGGTATCGTTAGATTCTTTATAAAATCCTTTATTTGAAAAGTGCTTGTCTAAAAGGGTTGCCATTTGAAAAATAATAGTTAGACACGTAAATGTCAATTTGCCAAATTGGTTTATTCCTATCTTTTATATTAGTCACCAAAACTTTGCGATTGTATTTTTTTAACATCACCTAGGGTCACTAGATTAATTTGCACCGAATCATGGCCACCTAGATGCAATATTAAAAATGGCTCTAAAAAAATCAAAAACTTTTTATAATGTCACATTCTCACTTAAAATTGTGTCAGGAATCCAAAAATGTCAAAATATACAGGGTGATTCATTATAAAAATTCAAAATTGAAGCCATTTCCGGTCAAACCGAAAGTGACTGGAAAGTGAAAAATATCCGTTACCTCTCCTCTTATTACACCATTTACCTATAACAAGTCTCATTTTGATATGTTTAATGCTCAAGGATTTATGGCTTGTCTAATAAATTCGTTGACACCCGGTATATTCTATACCCTTTCATCGGTGCGTTAAGCAGCTGTAAACTTTAAATATGTAAAGAAATACAGTTATTATTTCGGCTTGTGGAAATCGTTCGAATCGTATTGAATTATGTAGTTTTTCGTTATTCTTGTAGCCCTTCGCTTTCGTTATGTCACTCTCAAATTTTTTAGATTAGTGGTATATACACTATTTAGCATATAATTAACTTACCCTATTTTCTGATAAATATATTTTTTTTTACGTTCGCCTCTGTATACGGGCTCATATTTGGTGGAGATATTTAATCGGGTACAAGGTATCCTCCGGTATAATAATCTGCCGCGCTGTAGTAACTTCCCCTCTTGGGCCCCCTGACATTAGTTTAATATTGCACACATGTATAGACAAACATAAAAGATTTCCAAATATGTAAAAATATTCGGGATGTTCCAAAAAATTAAACAAATTCTGGTAGGGTAAAGTTGAATACCCGGTATATTAACAAAATATTTTCTTTAAATATAGTTTTATCTCTAGTTTATATACTACTTTGAAAGAAATCTCTTACTGCCATAGTTTAGGCGCTATAGAAGCCCGACGCAACTTATGAAGCACCCTGTAGAAAGCTTCTTTATTTTTTAGATTGCAATAACTGGTAAATAACTTAGCCTTTAATTTAAAACTATTTGAAATTACCGATGGCAGTCTATTCATCCAGCAATTGATAAATGGAGAAAGCCCAAGAACACCTGGCTCTAAGTAAACCATACCACACCTAAAAAAATAATTATATGGTAATATTAAATATAGCATAGGGCAAACGTCCGCAGTGAAAAAAAAAACGATTTATAGACCAAGAACAAAGCTGTAAATAAAGGTAAAAAGTAAAAAAAAATTTGGATGAAACTCACTGAAAAAGTTAGAGAATATAACAAAAATTATAAAATTAAAGGAAAAATAAAATACGGACGATTTAAGGTCGGAAAGTGTAAAATATGTGTTTTCTGTATTTTCGGCCACACTACAAGTACTATGGAAAATTATTTAATGGCAAAGTTGTAGGCAATGTAAAGATCTACAACTTTTGTATAAACGTTTTTTTACGTAACCTTAAAATGTATGTAAAAAATGTAAATAACCAAGTTTTAGGTTGTTTATTTTTATCTTTTACAAAAAATAAAATATTTTTACAAAATTTGGTGAAAACGTGGCTTTGCATGTCTCAAATACACTATTTTTTTTTTGTTTAAAATATTTTTTTCACATTATTTTGATTTAATATTAAAAAGTAAGTAATGGATCTGAAAACAAAAAAAAAATAACAAAACGACGCGTCGCCGTCGGCGTCGTCAGAAAAGCAACCTATTAAAAAAAAACAAAATGAAAAAGCCATATACTCGAGTAAATAAAGCTGTAAAACGGGTAATTGTCAAAAGTCCTCAATAACAGCTACGATATTGATATTTTTTACAATTTTTTAATTATTCTATATTATTTAAAATCAAAAACCTTTTATATGGGAAACAATGATTTGTATTTTTTTAACAATATAAATATTATTTATACAGGGTGTCCACCAACTTTTCCGACATACTTTAAGGAGTCATTCTTCAACGAAAACTAAGAAAAAAACGTCAAATAAACATATGTCCCAAACATTCTACTTCAGAAACTACAGGGTGTTAAAATTTGATAATGAACCTACGCATCACCGGTACGGTGCTCCATGTTCAATACCCAATTGCTAGGCTTCGGATACAACAAAACAAAATCCTAAGGGGGAGGGGGTAACTTCCTCCAATCGGCACACATCGATACAAGAGCTGCACGAACTTACCAAAACTGAGATAATACGTAAATACGCACATAAATTTTTCAGAACCAAGATGCATCACCACTCACAGTAAATCTGGCTGCCGATCGCTACGATCCCGAGAACCCATTATTCATATTCACAAACCAATATACCAACGGTTACCTTTGTATTATGCTGCGTCCAGACTTGCAACAATTCGCCGCGCCGAATAGCGCGCCACATAGCCCCACATAGTGCAGACGTGGACGTGGACAAAATTCACGTCGTTTCAAGGGCTTGGCGAATGATTTCGGGGTGATTCAGAACTTTTCGGTTTTGCATCGAAGGACAGCGCAAATAGGTTGGTCTATTTGAACCGAATCGAACGATGTTTGGCGAATTGTTGCAAGTCTAGACGCGGCTTTACAAGCATCTGTAAGTCCGACCATATGGCATAAGAACTTTTATTATTCTTTTAATTAACGAAAAAACCTTCAAAAGCCCGAGAGGCAACCAGAATGAACATTATAAGCCAAAAACACTAATATAAGGTATTGTTACGTTTTAATTTGGGTTATTCATATTTTTAGAATAATTTTTAAATTATAAGATTTAGTTTTTTTTATCTTTAGACAATCTACGAAGGCTGAAAGCCTAAATACTAACGTACCGTGGGTGTCTTAAGCAGGGTAAGAGGAAGTTTGTTAACACGGGACTTAAAAACTTGAAGATTTGGGGGAAGGAAAGACCTCCGCTGGCAGCAGGTTCCACAGTCTAGAAACTCTAGGAATAAAAGAACGAACAAAGTGAGAAGTTCGGGGCCTGTCCAATTGAACTGTATGGGGAGGCATACGCGCGGCACCACGAGTTTCTCTGTTGGGAACTGCAAGAGGAGGGACTATACTGGACAATTCGTCGGAGCAGAAACCGTAAAAGTATCTATAGAAGTAGCTATAGATACAATGTGTTTATGTCAGTTTACTAGTTTACTTTAAAATAAACATGAAAACTTACGGTTTTTATTTAATTTAGTGTTGGGTATATCCTCTTAAGTAACTTAGACAAGATTTAATATACAAGAAAAAGGGGTTTTCACTGATTAATTTTACACGGTTTTTACGAATTATTTTAACGTGTTTCGTCATAGTATAGAAAGATTTACTTCAAATGTATAAATAAAGTTAAGCATTTGATACACACATTTTTAAAGAAAAATATAAAATAATATACCTGGACACAGTCGCTGGCGAAGCTACAGCTAGATCAGCCACTTCAAACATCATAGTCATAGTGTCTCGCAGCTTAATAATTTCTCCAGAACTCAGGCAGAGTTTTTTGTTATCGTCCAATACTGTATTCATATTTTCTATCCAGACAGCATCAACGGGACCATCAAAAACGTACCATCGTTTATCTTTGTTTGGAGCATTAATTCCCAAACGGACAAGAGATGGTAATATACCATCAGTCCTATAAATTTGTTTAACAGATACAAACCAATCTTATGATATACAGGTAGTCCAAAAAAGTGAGGTCTTAAGTGATATGGGTAATCCAGCAAGCCAAAATAATTTTTGAACTTTATATAGAAAAAGTTCTCTCGCGCTTCGTTAGGGAGTTATTGTCCTTCAAACTAAGAATAAAAAAAAACTTATTTTAATTATAACTTTGAACTGTTGCCGGAGTGTGAATGATATTTGGGCCACTGAATAAGTCCATATTAAGACTTCTTTTCATAGGTAAACGGCTGTTCAGTAAGACAATTATTTTTTTATTTTATGTATTCATTTTTGACAGAGGTGACAAATATGATTTTGCTTTGATCGTTTGAATCCTTTATATTTTTTCTACAAGAAAGGTACATCATATTTCAATCGATATCTTGAATCGTTTTTCATGAAATCGCATTTAAGTCCAGACATAGTACCAACTTTTTGTATTCCATTTACATATGATTATAATAATCAGTAAATAAATAAATTAATAATCAGTTTTTGTCTGTATTATAAAGCTTAAGGGCTCACAAACGCCGTATTTAATAATTTTATCATATTATTTTAATGATTTTCTCAAGAAAATGTTTTTTTTATTACATAGTAAATTTTGGTATGTCCGTATTTAAATAAAACGCAAGTTTTTAAAAACAGTACAAGATATCGATTTAAATAAAAATTTTACACCTCTGTCAAAAATGCATACACAAAATAAAAAAAAATAGTCTCGCCCTGTGTAATTTCGGTTTCCTGAACACTTTTTACTTATAAAAAGTAGAAATAATATGAGGTTATTTAGTTGCTCAAATGGTGGTACTGTGGTAAGAGTTCGAAAGTTATAATTAAAATAAGTTCTTTTATTCCAGATTTAAAGGTCAATAACTCTCTAACGAAGCGCGATAGAACTTATTTTTAAACAGCATGTCTACTTAAGTTTGCACCATATGGATAACTTTTTTATTATTAATTTTACGAAAAAAGATATTTTTTCTAAAAAGTTCGGCATGGTCCAAAACTTAAAATGCAATCAAAAGATATACATTTTTGGCAGTGGTATACGATATGTCAAAAATGTTCATTTTGCTTAAGAGAATAATGCCTTTATTTTTTATAAAATCGATTTTTTATTAGGAAATGATGTTTAGGATTATAAAGAACATACTAGTTTATTTTCAGTATTTTTTAATTAATTTTTTATGCGTTACAGTGAAAATTTAAGTATGTACATAAGTGCATATTTAAATATTATTTTTAATCCTTAACATTTTGTCCGAATACAAATTTTTGATATTACGAAAAATGGAAATACTTTCTTCTTAAGGTAAATTAATATTTTTTGACATACCATGTATACCACTGCAAAAAATTAACATCGGATAATTGCATTTTGGGTTTTAGACCATACAGAACTTTTTATAAAGAATCACTTTTTTCCTAAACTTAATAATAAAAAGTTTTAAAAATGGTATAAACTTAAGTGGACAAGCTGTATAAAGTATAGATCTTTTTAAAAACAAATGTCAAAAATAAAACCTCATTTTTTTTATTTGGTTTAATGTATGTCACAATAGACGACGTGCCCTATGCCCTAATTTCGATATACCCTCACATATTTTGTGACGAAACATTGAACATCCATATCTTTACTAACATTATTTTGACTTACTCTATCACCTTTATTATTTACAACCTTACCTTTTGTAACATACACTTAATTACATATTTTTTGACCATAAAAGAAGCATTGCAGGAATTTTTCTTTTAAAAATAAAGCTTTATATATAACATTTTTTAATGGTTTCCATCAAACCCCAATAGACATTTCCAAAAGCAAATGACCAAGGGCCTATTAGATCAATTTATTTACAGTTTTAAAAACATATTCTTAGAAAATCAAAGTGGCCTTTAGCTCTTTGCCCGCAAGGTTATAAAAATTCTAATTAATTTCAGTCATTTAGTTTCTGCAAATTATCGTAAACATTCAATGTAAGTTAATTGTGATTTCAGTTTTGCAAATATATCTAATTAGCCCTATTTCAACTTCTATCACTAAGGGGTTGTTATTACTGGTTTGTGGTTTAATGAAAAGCAGAAAAATAAATAAAAATGAAATATGCTTGCTCCAATTTTAAAAATATTCTGATGTCTTGGACCATGTTGTAATTCATTATCATCATGAAATAATAATAACTACGGTGCATTTATTTAATGTTCCCCCTCGTATTTTTTTATCGTATAAATTTAAAAAAACTAAGATATGAAATTGTTGCATAAATACTATATTTTAAAGTGAAATTAAAAGATGACATTAGGGGTTTCAAGATGGCGGATAGGCGCCATCTTGGGAAAGAAATTAAATGAAAAGGCCGTGCGGCACATAATTTTAAAGCTCCTAACGAACTTTATTATGCTAGAATATAAGGTCACTATCTTCACCCACAAAATGGCGGTACTTTAAAATTACACATATACCCGATTTGAATCGTCATATTTCCGAAACTAATAGAGTTTGATATACTTAATGTGGTATTTTCTTAAAGATCTTTTAAATTTTTTTAAAAAGGTAATATAATATATAGGGTATGTCATAAAAAAGGTGTACTTTTTGTCCTTCGCTGCATATTATCAACAGTATTGCCATTAAAAAGATGCTTAAAAGAGCTCTAAGAAAATACCACACTAAGTACATCTAAGTCTACTAGTTTTGAAAATATGACCATCCAAATCAGGTATTTGGGTAATTTTTAAAGTTTCGCTATTTTGTAGTAGATAAAAATATTGACTTTATATTGTGGGGTTATAAAATTCTTGTTGATATTTATGTAAAGGAAACTAAGGTTCTTGCGTCCGTTCAAGGTTTCTATTAAAGAAAGGTTCGGGAAACTATTGAAATACACAAACACCCTAAGGCCCACTTTTACAAAGCAGGTTCAAACTCAGTTCTTACGAAATGAGGTCAGGCCTTTGAACTTTCCGTAAAATCCCAATTTCTTTCAATTCCCTGACACTGACAGCAATATTAAGATTTTACGGAAAGTTCAAAGGCCTGGCCTCAGTTGACGCGGTCCAAACCCAAGAACCAAGATTTTTCAGTTCTCGTAAGGAGCTTTAAAATGATATGCCATGAGACCCTCTATTCATTTAATATGGCGCCCACTAACCATCTCGAATTTTTTATCTGTATATTTTACTCCAAAATATAGTATTGATACATTAACTTCTCATTCCAAAGTATAAATTTTAAAAATTAATCATTTTTGTTTTATCTTACCATTCGTGTGTTTGTAAATCAAATTCTCCGTATAACTGACCCATAGTAATGGATTTTGGATTGAGTACATGCGTCTGAACTGCCTCAAAAGGATATCCACTAGGTTGGGGTTGCCCTTTAGCGATGTCATAGCATGTTTTAGTGTAACATAACACTAAAATGGAAAAAATAGTACATTTAAAATTGTTTTAACATAATACATTTACAGTTAATAAAAAAACTTCCCGCTAAAACTTGAACAACATATTTTTTCTTTTTGTCTGGTCAACATGTACCTTTTGGGCAAAATTTTTGTAAATTCTCCAAAAAGTACGATCGAGGTGTCATTCGATTCGGAATAATGTATAGGAAGTTTAAGGAAAAGTCCCGAAGGGGGCCGATAAAAATTTCAAAAGTTATAAACAATAAAGGGAAAAAGTAGGGGTTTGTTTTTGTTTGTAAACCTCAAAAACTATAAAAGATATTCAAAATTTAAAAAGATTTAAAAAGAGAAATAAATTTTCTAAAAAATCTCACCTCCTGGAACTGTATCTTCAATATTTATAATTTTTACAGAGCCCTGAAAATAGCGCTAAAAGCGGGTAGTCTGACTTCCGCGCGAGGTCCGTCCCTCGGACACGGCAACAAAAAATAATCATTTTGTCATATAAAATATAAAAATTAAAGAATAAGACTGTAAAAATTACAATTTTGTGATTTTTTACAGTATTTGATTGTTAATAAAAAGTAGAAAATCAACATTTTTAAATTTTTTCAACGGAACTCTATTTCTATACTTCTTAAGAATAATTTAACAACGTGAAGAAAATCCCAAGGTTGTAGTTTAATAATAATCGGGCTTTTTATGTTAACATACAATTAATGAAAAGTTGTTAATTAACTAATGGCTAGTTAATGGAAAATGGAGATAAACATTTTTGGCTGGCGGATAATTCTTTATTTATGTATCCTAATTGTGCCAAAATGTTTTTATTCTTAAATTTTCGTATTTTATATGACAAAATGATTTTTTTTGTTGCCGTGTCCGAGGGACGGACCTCGCGCGGAAGTCAGACTGCCCGCTTTTGGCGCTATTTTCGAGGCTCTATAAAATTTATAAATATTCAAGATACAGTTTCGGGGTGGGATTTTTTTTAAGGAAATTTCTTCTTCTCTTTAAATATTTTTTAAATTTTGAATATCTTTATAGTTTTTAAGATATTAAAAAAAAGCAAACCCCTACTTTTTTCATTTATTGTTTATAACTTTTGCAATTTATCGACCTTTTTCGGGACTTTCCTTTAAACTTTCTATACATTATTCCAAATCGAATTACACCTCGTTCGTAATTTTCGGAGAATATAAAGAAATGTTACCCAAAAAGGTACACCCAGTTTTCTCAATAGGACGTTTGAAAATTCCAAAAGTTTTGGTCCATTTGTCCTCTTATAGCAACTATCCTGGGACACACTCTGTCTAGGATGAGAGGATTAGAGACGGTTTTTTAAGCACCTTATAATATTAGGTATAATGATATCCATTTTTGGAAAAAGTGCTATTATTTTAAATTGGTGTTCTTAATTATTTTACAAGTTTAACACTTATTTTATATTTAAATAATTATTTACCATAAAAAAATATAATTTCCAATTATCGTTTTATTTAATCATTTCTTAAGCGATTTTTTAATTACCCATAAAGAATGTTATTGACATTTCTTTAATAGAACGAATTTTAGGGGTGAACCAATAAGAGCGTCAGAACTTTAAAATGTTACAGTAGCAACGTGGCTTAGAATTATGTCACCAAACTGTCATAGTTGCGTTCGGTGGTGTCTGGCAAGGTTTTATTAAGAGATACATGATTCCCCAACAAGTAGATATAATAAAACTACGATTATTTTCTGTGCGGCTACCTTAAATCTTAGGTCTACACGAATAGGCCACGAATGATTCGTCACCTCAAGTAGAACATCATAAGCACCATTACAAATTTACCAGGATGATTGAATAGGTAATTAAAAATTGGGCCACAAGAATTCATACAACTAAACAAAATAGATGAAGACGTTTAAACAATATTATTTTCCAAACTTAAGGGGGTTATCCCATGTGACGCGACGGCCTGTTTTTTAGGGATTTTTTTTCTACGACCAGTAAATAGATGGAACTTTAGGTTTATTATTATTTATTAACATATACTTTGACAGTATAAATATAAATTTTAAGCTCAAAATATTCTGTAGAACATAAGCTACAGCATTCTACACGAACCCGCCTCAAAAAATGGGCCCGCACTTCCTCCACGATTCCGGCTGATTGGCTACCTGAACCAAATACAATTAGCAGCGTTTTAATCTGTAAGTCTAAATGCACCATATGAATATACAAAAAAATGAGCTGACATTTGAAAAAAAATCGCGAATTTTGCGTCTTTTTTTTTTGCTATAAAAAAATCGAAATTTTGTCATATTTGATTGTTAATAGTTCATTCGATGCATTTACATGTGCTGAGTGTACCCTACAAATCAAGTCATTCGGTCAAGCCGTTTTTAAGATATGATGGAGGAAAGTTTGAAATACACAGTTTGTGAAAAAATAAATAAAAATCAATTTTTTGAGACCTACACATGGAATAACCCCTTAATGTCATAAATGCATTTTTCAATAAAATAAAAATTACTAAATATTATTCAGAACTGTTCGGTTAGACGAACAGTTCCGAAGTTAAAATAAGACCACAAAATCGAAGTTTTTAGAAGTAAAAATACTTAAAACGTTGCTATTTTAAATGTAATTCTTTAATTGTGTAAAACAAAACCCTACAACACAAAACAATAAAGAAAAACAACTAATTTTTTCCCCTTTTTAGGTTAATGATTCTGTCAACATGATTTGCAATAACTCTAAATTATGGGTACAAGCACTATTTAAATAAGGCCGGTATTAATAATATCCGAGCCTAATAAGGCAACTTGCAATAATTATCTATTGTTTTGTGTTATTTTAAAGTTCTTACGCTCTTATTGGCAAACCCTCTAGCTTATTTCTACTTATTTGTGGTGCAAAATAAAAAATTTAATGAATAACTGTCATGGAAATAATTGGTAAATTGAATCTGACATATAGACTTAAATTAACTTTTTTAAACGGATTTTCTATTCAGCGATATATTTTTTTGTATATTGTACCTATCAGTTGTTATGAAGGTAGGGTTTCTAATCCAAATTTATTCTTTTGAGAAATGAAATTACTTTAAAAAATATTTACCAGTATATGGTAGGTTACAGAGCAAATTTTATATCAGGTATGAGCCTAAATAATTTTATTAAAAAAAAACAAAACTAATTAAACAAATTATTAACCTACGTATAAAAAAACAGTGTATTCACGAAAAAAGCTTAGCTGTAACTGTATTTGGTTTTTATTTTTAATATTTCGAAAAAAGGTATTTTTTCTTATCATTGCAATGCAATTGTGTCGGTTGTTTTAATATATTTTTTCAAAAAAGCTGAGAATAGTTTAATATACCTAGGGTGAGAAGTGAGCTATTAATTACCGAGCATTTTTATATCCGGAGGCGCGTAGCGCCGAGGGATATAATGGGCAAGGTAAATAATAGCTTTCTAACCAGAGGTATATACAGTACTTGTCTAAATTCTGGACTCCCTCCTAACTTTTGAATTGTTTGGTATTTTTTTATGAATTACAACATATTGAAAATTTAAGAACTTCAGTGAGACAACATAACCCAAATTTTATATTCTGAGGTTTATAAAGTACAATTTAATTTTTCTTTTCAAAATGGCGCCCAGCTGTCAAGTTTGACATTTATATCTGTCATTTCTTGTCTAAAATTTGGTCTATGTTGTTTTACTAAAGTCCTCAAATTTTCATGAAAAATATTCAAACAATTCTAAAGTTAGGAAGGGGTCCTAACTTTAGAATTGTAACTAAATAGTAACTAAATAGTAAAAAAATATATTTTGATACCGGCTATACCGTAACGACCTGACATCGCGGATCCCTATTTTCAGCGGTAAAGAAAATATAAATAATAAAGACAAGAGTTGGAACTTTTCCATTGAATATTTCCTTTTCTTTTGGGATGTTTTTTCAGAATTTCCTATATATCAATATTTAATATATAATTAATAAAGTTATTAACAAAAAACTAAACACTTTTTTTCTTATTTTGTTAATAACAATCTCAATTTTTTATCTGCTAATAAGCCATTCAAAAACATTTTTTACACGTCATTCCTAATCGAATGCGCTATTGCACATATTTATAGGGGCTTTATTTCTATTTAACACGTTTTTGAACTTTTTACTAGACTAAACTAACCAGAACTAACCAGAACTAACTTTAGACAAGCACTGTATAGAATTTTTTCACTGCCAACATTAATATATTAAAAAAATAATTTTAGCATTAGTAATTTCCTAACAATTTGTTAAATGTATTGAAATATCAAGTAGACTGGAGCATGTTTCTAATCAGATTGGCGTTATTTATATAAAAAGTTTGCATGTGTCAAATTTTAATATGAGAATTGTTCTTATAATTTACCTAGGTGTTTTTTATTATCATTATTTACCTAGATTAAGAAATACTTATTATTGTTAGGAAAATGGAGTCAATAATCGATATTTCTCAAGTTAGCAGTGAAAAAAAAAACTGTTTTTGGCAAAATTTTGTTTTTTCGGATATTTCCGGAATGGCTGCAAATTTTTAAAACGGAATATTGTTAAGCATAAAAATGCGCAACTCTGTCCCAATTTAATCAACCTTTAATTTGTTACAGTCTGTACTTTATATCTACTATTATAAAGCCATTTTATTTTACTAAGTTAAGACCTCTCTTATATTAAAATATCACACGTGTACCAACAAAGTCTTGATGACAAACTTTCATATATTTGAAATCCATAAGGCCCTATAGGTTAACTTGAAGTCTTAAAACTTTTAATTGATCTCGCGGTTGGTTTCTTATAAAACATTTTAATAATAGAAAAGTTAGGTTCCAATTTTACTTTAAATTATTTTAAAACATTTTTTGATAAAGGATATAGTTCCATTTAAACGGTTTTCTTTTTGCCCAGTTTGGGTATTTATTTATTTATTTGTTTGATTCTTTGGGTCAAATTTAGTGACTGGAATTTTACCCCCTTCCGGATGACAGATCGATCTTATTTGTTGTACACACTCTTAATTTTGATGACAATACAATATAATACATTCTTAATGATTGTAAATCCAAGATGACTGCCGATACAATATGGAGGATTACATTTTAAGTGCTTCACAACAACCTCAGTATGGGTATCAAATAAAAGTGCTTGCTTGGTAGAATAGAACTAACTATAAAAAATATAAATATATTTTTTTTAAACAACCTCAATATGGGTATCAAATAACAGGCTTGATTAGTAGAATAGACCCCATTAAAAAAATAAAATAAAATAGTTTAGACAGTGTAGGTATTTACTAATCAAAGAACTTCTTCAACTTAGAATCGGGATTCAAGCATGGGTCTCCCACCGAATGTATACGAGAGTTAGATTGCAATAAATTGTTAAAAAATGAATCATGTAATGGTCAGGCATTAAATGAACCCAATAGAATGGGAAAGAAATAGAAAAGAAACCAAGGACAAAACTAAAAATTTAAAAATAAATTTTATAAACAATTTTATCTACTAAAAGCTAAAAATTAATTCGGTAAGTCTAGCTACCAGATCGCCCCAATCTTTTCATCAATCGTGGGGTATTAATCAGACAAATAATAAAATTGTTGGGCACGTAAAATTTCTATCATTATATATACTTTGGATACGCTACGCCCAACGATTTTATTATTTGTCTGATCAATATCCCACGATTAATGGGAAGATTGGTGCGATCTGGTAGGTAGATCTTACTAAAGTATTTTTAGCTTTTAGTACATAACCTACATCCTATGTTTATTGTAATAAAACCGTTTATAATAAAAGTTTTTAAGCGACTTCAAAAAACAAAGAGGTTATATGTTCGACACGTATGTTTTTTGTTTTTGGTGTATGTATGCTCACATATAATAATAATTATAATAATAATAATAGTAATAATAATAATAATAATAATAATAATAATAATAATAATATGGAAATCCGAACTATCAGGATTGAATAAGGTTGCTGCAACTAACATGCTGGCAGTTCCTGTATTGCTTTATTCGTTTGGAGTAGTTAAGTGGACGCGAGAAGAGTTGCGCGAACTGGACGTTAGCACACGAAAAATGATGCATCTTCACCGCAGCATCCATCCCCGCTCATCAGTCTCCCGCATTTACCTCTCACGCCATCAGGGAGGTCGCGGCCTTTTAAGCTTGGAGTGTATGCATGATCGTTTGGTTTTGAGTCTTGCTTGTCAGGTTGCCAAAAGCACGGATCCACTGCTGCAGTTAGTAAAAGAACATGAGATGGCCAATGTTGGAGCATTTTTGTTCAAGGCAGCCGAGCGAGCCGCGGAGAAATTCGGTCTCAGATTTGAAATAGATTCTAATGACGACCAGTCACTTATAAGACAGGAGTCTAGTGCTGTAACAGCTGCAGTTAAAAGAGCCGAACAACGGATGCTCTTAGAAGATCACATCAATAAGCCGCAGCACGGAGTCTTTTACAGAAACATCAATAGACTCGATCTATCTCGAAAGCTTACGTTTGGGTTTTTGAAATCCGCCGAGCTTAAGTCTGAGACCGAAGGATTCTTACTAGCATGCCAAGATGGGGTGATAAACACATTGGTGTACCGAAGCCAATTTTCCAACGTTCTTGACACCGCATGTCGAGCCTGTCGACAGCAACCCGAAACCCTTATGCATCTATTGTCAGCTTGTCCAGTGCATGCTGTCAATAGCTACATCCATCGGCATAATGACGCTCTTCGGGTACTTTACTATCACCTGAGGCATTACTACGGCATCGATGAAACAGCAATACTGCCGTTTGCTCCCGGAGACATTGAGGCAGTAGTGGAAAATGACAACTGTCGCATATACTGGAACTACGCGTTCCCAACAACGCATCAAATTCAAGCAAATAAACCCGACATCGTTCTCCTTGATAAGACAAACCACACCATGTACGTAATAGAGTTCTCCGCCCCAGCGGAAACTAACATCGATATAAAAGAACGGGAGAAACGAGCCAAATATCAAGATCTTCTTGGCGAACTTCGGAGGCTCTATCCGGAGTATACCGTGCGATTGGTTGTCCTGATAATTGGCGTTTTGGGAGGCATGAAGAATAACATATTAAGGGAAATGAGGTACATTCCAGCATGTGAAAATACACCCGAACAACTGGTGATGAAGATGCAGAAATCTGTTGTCCTTGGATCCCTTCGTCTACTGAGGCAAATGAATTTGGCCGAAGATCACTGACCGAGCGGACGCGAGGAGTGGTCTTCGATATGGATGGCCTTCCGCACGACGCCCTATGGGGTCGGAGCCATGGGATACGTCGTGTTGGATCTTTTAAAGAATAATAATAATAATAATGATAAACTTAAAAGCAAAAAATTAACATTAAAACAAAAAATTAAACCGACTTTAAAATAACATTTTCTAAAAATTTAATTATATATATACAGGGTGTCCCAACTCTAGTTATACACCAAATAACTTCGCCCCTGTACAAGATACAAAAATAAACTTGAATTAGAAAATGTTTATTCGGATACACTCTTTTTAGTGATGGTTCTAGTTATTATACAAGGTGCCTAAAAAGCATGATTTTTAATGGCAAGTGGATTTTTTAAATGGAACACCATATATATTTTAACAAATTTTAACTCTATGTTGATATACCTAGTAACAATTAAAAGTAAAGATATAAAGTAATGTTTTGGTTTTTATTATTTTTAAATAATTCTGTCACTGTCAGAGTGATAAATAATATAATAACAAGTAATTAATTAGCTTCCATTGTAAGAACTACTAATAGGTATGTCAGAAATTTAGTTTATTTTGGACACCTGTTTACTAAATTGCATTTAAAAACAACAATACGTCAATAATGGCGGGTTTTTACGTTAGTTTTGTAAGTATGTATCTAAAATAAACTTAATACCTGACTTACCTATTAGTAGTTCTTACAATGTAAGGTATTTAATTGCATGTTATTGTCACTTTGACAGTGACAGAGTTATTTAAAAATAATTAGAACCAAAATATTTTTTTCTCACTTTTAGTCGTTTATAAGTATATTAACATACTGCTGATATCTCAAAAACCAGCAATAATTAACGTATAGTGTGTTTTATATTTTGATGCAGAAATTATTATAGAGTAAAAATTTGTCAAAATATATAGGGTGTTCCATTTAAAAAGAGCAACTTGACATTGAAAATTATGTTTTTGAGACAACATGTACATAAACTAGTACTGCCAGGAAAAAGTGTATTCAAATAAACATTTTTTATCTTAAGTTTATTTTTGTTTCTTGTACAGGGGCGAAGTAATCTGCTATATAAATAGAGTTGGGACACCCTGTATATATTTTTTAATTCGGATGTCAGATATCGAGCTACAGTTTTTGTTTCTTAAAAAATAAAAGGATTTTTATTCATTTTAGCTAGGTTAATAATCTTTTCAAGTAATTGCTATTATCTAATTTTTAATCTCAACAGAAAAAGAATAAACCCGATTCTTGTTTTTTTTACTGCAAATTAAAGATTTTCTTAGAAATTGAGTTAATTAGACTTAAATTCTGAAAATTAAAACGTTAATTTTTTCCGATTTGCTGGTTGGTATTGTTATTGTTCTGTAGTTGCTAGCAGGCCCGTAGGCAGTAATAAGTTTAGGGGCGAGGAGGGGGCAAAAATAAAAAATCTTAACATCTAGGAAAAAAAATGGAAAAGTGAATACTAAAAAAATGATCGTTACTTTTTAAAAACTATTAAACAGAAATATACATATTACTTTTTTCGTGAATTGGCCGATATATAATCTAAAGAAAAAAAGCCTTTCTCAAACTATAAAAGACAAAAACTTTACACATATGTTTGTCTCCTGAGGGGGCAAAACGGCTACCAAAGGACAATATTGCTTTTCATTTACACTCCCTTTTCCGCCGAAAAAGCCTATTTAGACACCTTCTGGGGAGGTGGGGCATTTGCCCGTACCGCCCGTACGGCTCTGGTTGCTAGCCTTGTGTAAACTTAAGATTTATTTTTGTTTTAATTATAAATTTTATAGTATTTTGAAATATTGAGATCGCCAGAAAACGGTTTTAGGTTTTACAAGTATTAAAAAGTGGGGTAGATAACCTTTTTTTAACTTCTTTTTGCGCCGAGTGTAATATTACACTAACCACTTGGTGCCACTTTTTATTCCTTCATAAATCAAAACCTATTTAACGTAAACACCTAAACGTGTGTTTATTTATATCTATAAGGACAACTAGAATCTCAAATTTTATAAAGCTAGCTCAAACGGTTATTAAGATATAAAGATCCAAAAGTCGTCAATTTTCCAGTGACTGACTGACATATAGTTTAAAAACCTAACTCACTTCCAGATGACCTAAAAAGATAAAATTTGGAATACAGCTCGGTAATTATGTGTAAGCAAAGGAAAAAAATCAAAAAAAAAAAAATAAAAATATATTTACAATATACAAAAAAGGATTGTTCTTAATTGTAGCGTTTAAACCGTAACAAGTAGGTATTTGAACTATCCCTACATATGTATTATTATATTTAACAGTAATTTAAAAATAAAATTAGGTTAAAAATGAGTGGTGTAAGGAGCTTAAAGATAAGGTATCACTCGAACCTCCTTTTTATTTAAACAAATAGTTCAAAATGGTGCCCAGCTGTCATCTTGACATTTAGAGCCGTCATTAAGATGTCAAAAAATTAAGACCTTGGTCATGAATTATTGTTTCAAGCTTCATGAAAATATACCAAACGATTTTTAAGTTAGAAGGGGGCCCACGGATTTTAGGAGCTCACTGTTTACAGCGCCGGATTAAGACTTCGTGATGCCCTAAGCACTCGACCCCTGGGGTGCCCCCTAAGTAACCATTTTACCATAGAAAAACGAACGTTTGTACTATTTCCTTTCTTACTCTTTAGTGCTACCTTTGTGGTGCCCCCAGAACGTGATGCGCTTAGCACTTGCTTAATTTGCTTATAGGTTAAATAGGAACTGACTGTATACCTACCTATATGTACTTTGGCCTATTTCTTTACAATATTTGCCAAAGGACGAAAACATTTTCTTGTAATTACACCTTAAAAATTTCCGGTTTTTCCAGTAGATTTTGGGTGTGTTTTTTTTCTAAAATCCGCATTAAATATTTGTTCACCTATGTTACTTATCTAATACAATTTGCCAGAATTAAGAACTTCAGTTTTAATATTATCTACTTAAAGAGCTAAACTTAAAATTTTGCGTTTACTACGTCAAAGATTAAATTACTGCATTAATATTCAGGCTTCTTGGAAGAGGTTATAAATATCTTATTCGATTATCATCAATTTTAGGCGTTTAACCAATTATAACCGCCGTAATAATTGGTGAAAACTTTGACGTATAATACATGTATTAAAAATCAACATAAGCGATTGGTAAATACCGTTTTAAAATGGTTATTTGCCTAAAATTGATGTATGTCTTTTGATTTGAGCCAAGTTTAAATGTTTTTTATTAACATAAAGTTACGGACATTAAAAATAAGTGTTTTTGTTTATTTTAGTTTATAGAATTGTATAAAGCTAGGACCTTTTAATTTAATCTGATAATTTATTTGAATAATTTACCTTAGATTTTCCAAGTTCTTTCATCAGTTTCGAAGGTTTCCGAAATCGCCCGAATTATCCATTGAGAACTTTTATGCCATCCTGTACTATGGAATATTCCCGATATTTCTCCAAAATTCTAGATCATTCTTTACTCTTTCACCACACTATAAAAGGGCGACGGAAACCTCTGATTTAGTTAGTATAGATTCGACTTTTCTCCTGTAATCTTCGAGACATTGACAAGTGAAGATTTTTCGTTGTTGTAACCATAGTTACGTTCCATTGTTAATAAAGGTATAAAAACGAAGACACGTGTTTTTATACGAGGTGATCTGGAACAATAATAATAAAACATTTAATGTTTTACTATTATATGGACAATAATACTACTTTAGCTTATT
The DNA here is from genome assembly GCA_014170235.1 of Listronotus bonariensis. Lineage (NCBI taxonomy): Eukaryota > Metazoa > Arthropoda > Insecta > Coleoptera > Curculionidae > Listronotus > Listronotus bonariensis. Next base: position 29,963 of record JACEGR010006337.1, read on the forward strand.
GTAAAAAAGAAGTCCAATCGTACCCAGTAACAGAGTTAGATAGTATTCGAAATCTCGGTATCCTAAATCCTATTCAGCATATATTTTAGTAGAGGAAGCCCACGATGCTTAATGGGGATTTACTCGAGCGTCATAGAAACCCATTGAGTTGCAAAGCTTAGATGATAAGAAGAAAAATATTTGATACCGGGTGAGAACGAAATTACTATCTAGAAATTTATTTTCTTGAGTGCAACCGTACAGTTTTTAGATTTAGGGACATTATATTGTATTATCGGATGCCAATTTTAGATATAACAGCATCTGTGTATTAATTCCGGTTTAACCGGAGGTGATATAGACTTTTATATTTTAAATGGAACACCCTGTATATTTTTAGAATTTTAATTCTACAGGTCATTCCTGATATAAGACCTTAGATATATTTATAACCTAACTCTTTTGGTTTTGGAGAAAATGGCGTTTGAAAATGTCCAAACGACAGCACATTATGCAGTTTTATGGGAAAACAAATGAACATCGCAAAAAATTAAAATGCTTAAAATAGTTTTTTAAAACACTCTACCCTTAGAGACCATTATAATACTACTTCCTTTTTAACCCGAAGTGCTGTAAAATTTGAACTTCCAAATATGATAACACTAATAATTTTAATGGAACACCCTGTATATTTCCTAAGATTAAAATTCTTTAAGCTAGTCTTGATATAAAACCTATAATATACCCATAGCCTAACTTTTTTAGTTTTAGAGAAAACTGAGTTTAAAAAGGTCTAAACGACCTCACAATATCGGATGCCAATTTTAGATATGATAGCATCTGTGTATTAATTCAGGTTTAACCGGAGGTCATATAGACTTTTATATTTTAAATGGAACACCCTGTATATTTTTTAGAATTTAAATTTTACAGGTCATTCCTGATATAAGACCTTAGATATATTTATAACCTAACTCTGTTGGTTTTGGAGAAAATGGCGTTTCAAAATGTCCAAACGACAGCACATTATGCAGTTTTATGGGAAAACAAATGAACATTGCAAAAAATTAAAATGCTTAAAATAGTTTTTTAAAACACTCTACCCTTAGAGACCATTATAATACTACTTCCTGTTTAACCGGAAGTGCTGTAAAATTTGAACTTCCAAGTATGATAACACTGATAATTTTAATGGAACACCCTGTATATTTCCTAAGATTAAAATTCTTTAAGCTAGTCTTGATATAAAACCTATAATATACCCATAGCCTAACTTTTTTAGTTTTAGAGAAAACTGAGTTTAAAAAGGTCTAAACGACCTCACAATAGAGAGTATTATAAATATTTTGTCGTCGACGCATCGACAAAAATAACAAAATATAAATTTCTTAGAACAAGTATTAAAAATTACGTGTTTACATAATTTGATTGGTAAATAGCTATAATTCTAAACAGGTCCAAACCCTTTTAAGTCAAGTCAAATTAACACTTGTTTTCTTATATTCTACAGACTTCTTTTTAATTTGAAATTTGCGAAAAAAAGTTAGTTTTTTGGTTAATCTTCCAAAAAAGCAAATTCTCTTTCGAAAATTAAATCAAATTTTATCTCAAATTCCTCAAACAAATCTGCCTTTTTTTTGTCGACAGAGGTATTTCAGGCAAAAAAAAATTAGAGTAAAAAATTTCAACTGGCCATAGTTTTTAAAAAAATAAAGATAATTTTATGAATTTTGATATTTGTCAATAAAATTTGATTAAATTAACGAGAAAAATACGATGATTTGCCTTTAAAAGTTTTGATTTTCTACAGGGAGCTAACTAAAAAACTAACTTTTTTCAAATTCCAAAATAAAAAATTTCTTTACGAAAGTGTTCCTCTTTAGGCCAATAGTATTAGGTATATGTTTGATGTTGGCCCCAAGTTTCATTTTTGGATAAAACCAAAGACAATAATTATAGTTAGTGAAACTATAATTATTGTCTTTGATAAAACAAAAACTAAAAATCCTGTTTTTTTACTATTCTATTAAAGGACATTCTGAAAAAATATGCATTTAAAATCTGTTTGGATATTTTTTAATTAACAATTAAGGAGCTTATCGTAAAAACACGATAAACCACAATCACAAAATAAGAAGTTACTAAATGTTTAAGTTAAAACAAAAATGTGGTAAATTAACTTTTTTCAAAAATAAACTCTAATGCCTTTTAATGAGATAGTAAACTCCAAGGATAATACCTAAAACCTTTTTTATTGTCGCTTATCATACTAATAATTAAATAAATTACAGAATAAAACAGATTTTTGTAGCTGCATGGTCTATTATATTTTACAATAAGCCCTTTAATTATATCCCATATAATACAGGGTGGGCCATAACTGTATGAGCAGTTTCAATATCGAATTAAACACTACAAAACATACACATATTTTATTGATATTATTTTAAACTACAAATAATGAAAATGTTTATGACCTAAAAATTATATTTTTCAGAGACGTCCCTCACGTTGCTGACATTCTTAATCCGGAGTTGCAAATTTTTAAAAACTTGGCGATAGGTTGCTCGTGGAATTTTTATCTTTTTGACATTCTACGAAGGCCTAAGCCCAAATACTACCCACGGTAAGTGTCGGGTTATTAGATGCTTAACCCATCGTTTTCCCGCTATTGATACATGCAATTATGCATTTTACAGCACCTTTTAGAACACGCGGTAGTGCCACCACGGACGTTATTTTTAAATAACTGCTACCTAAATATGATATCAAATCAAATTTTAGGCAAAGAACCAATTCTAAAACGGTATTTACCAATCGGTTATGGTGACATTTAAACAATGTATTATACGTCAAAGATGTCACCAATTATTACCACGGTTATAATTGGTTGAACGCCTATTATTTTTATAGACCCTTGAATTTAGTAACCCCACAGAAAATATCATTTAAAGTCAAACCAGGCTCCGAGGAGGCCACTGAATATCACCCCTTCGTAAGATGAGTCTTCCAGTAAACATTTCTTTTAACAAATCTATGGATACTGTAGCAGTGTGGCAGGTGGCTCCATCTTGTTGAAACCAGGTTGTAGCATTATGCCCTTTAAATTATTGAAGAACTGGGACTAAGAATGCCTATAACATCTCATAATAGTTATCAGCTCTTACCGTAACGGTAACTCCTCTTTAATTGTCGAAAAAATATGGAGCAATAATTCCACTTGCTCATATTGCAGTCCACATAAAAACTAAGAAGAATGAAGAGAATGTTGATGTTTCTGTTAGTGATTGTCCACTGACCAAAATCGTCAATAAACCCCATTCAGCGAGCATTTTTTGTCGCCAAATTTTTGAAAATATGCCACTCTGGATTAAGAATGTCAGCTACGTGAGGGACGTCACTAGAAAAATACAACGTTTAAGTCATACATTTTTTTATTATTTACAGTACAAAATAATATCAATAAATATGTGTTAGTTTTGTAATGTTTGATTTATTGGATATTGAAACTGCTCCTACAGTTAGGCCCACCCTATAGTATGTGTTGTCTTTGTTACCAACTGTAAATTATATTAAGTTTAAAACATTGTGGGTGGTACGTAAACAATATGTATTAGGGCAAAGTGTCAGAAAAGCATGTCCACGAACTTCTTGTACACAATTTGTTAAACAAATTTACCTACAGTTGGACCAACAAAAGACAGGCAATACGTAGCAAAAAAGACTAAAAAAGTGTTCGTGTAAAAGAAATTTATAGAGAAAAAATAATCGGATATTCCTATTTTTCTTGTAAAACATTTTTGTTATTATTAATAATTTAAACCATAGGGAATAAAAGGTGGTTTATAAAATTTATTTTAGGAAATTTTCAAAATTAAAAAAATATTTTTTAACTAGGTACATTTATACAGACTGTCCACTTTTATTAATAATTGTTAATATAAAATATAAAAACGTCAAAAAGTCAGTGGCGAACTTTTTTTCTCAATAATACAAGTTGCGGTGCCCACTGAGACGCCACTGAACCCAATAAAAACAATCTGTTTAGAGCTAAATAAGTGCCTTATTACTTTAAATAATTGTACAAAATTTTATTCAAATCGGCCTAAGCATATTAAAAATATTTAGAAAGAACTGATTTTTTTTATTTTATTTGCCCTGTATCTCAGTAAGAAAGGAACTCCGGACACATGTGTATGGGAACTTTTTTATAAAATATTATAAGGAATCACACCTTAAAGTTTAAACCCATAGTTCTGAAACACCCTGTATACTAGAGAGAGATAGAGATAAAGAAATCAAATGTTCAAGGAAAAATATCAAATTTGTCACCTCTGTCAAAACTGTATACATGAAATATAAAAAAACCGTCGCACCCTGTATAATATCGACATAATGAATAACCGTTTACATAAGAAAAGAAGAAATATTATGAGGTAATTTAGTTGCCCAAATATCATTGATACTATCGCAACGGTTTAAAAATTAAAAACAAAATAATATTTTCTTATTCTAACTTTGAAGGTCAATTTAACAAAGTACTAACATTAATTTGGCTTACTATATCACCTCTATTATTTAAAATAGCATGCTTGTGTAAACATAAAGTTGATTTATTATTCCGCTATAAAAGTTGCGCCACAAAAGTGTACATGTGTGCGACTACCTTCGAAATTCGGAAAATTGACATTTTATCACTTTAAACATTTTAAAATTGTCATTTTTTAACCTGAATTTTTTAAAATGACTTTTATACAAAAAGGCAAGGTTTTTGTGTGTTCTGACGCTTAAAGTAGGTTTTAATTAATTCTTTAGACTTTCTGGATCTGTAATATTATTTTTTCTCCAAATCTAAAAAAAATGACTTTATATATTATTTATTTAATTCATTAAATTAAACGACAACACCATATATACATTATATAAAATATACTATTTAAATATTGTTTTTTGATAACTGAAGCTGGAAAGTTACAGTGGCATTTTTACAACCCCTTTTTCCTGCATAAATAATAACCAATTGTGGCCTGTTTCCCGACACTGCGTTTATTTAAACTTATTTTGCCAAACTTTTCTATCACTGTTTTTTCTGCTCTACTTTGATATATTCATCGAAAAATATTTTTGCTGATAACTTTTATACGTTCTGCTGCTTCATAAGAAACGCATTCTTTTATTTATGTAAAATTGTATGTGTGATACCATGTTTCTTTCTGTCTAAAGTTTATAATTCTATCACGATGTGTGGTGGTATTCGGGGATTAATGAAGGGCTTACTGTAAAAACACGATAAGCCACACTGCCACACAAATCTGTTTTATTTTGTAATATAGTTAATTTATTATTCAAGTTTATTTTTGATAAAATTTAATTTAACACATTATTTTTTTAACTTAAGATGTATTACCTCTGTATATATTTGTGAATGTTGGCTTATCGTGTTTTTACAATAAGCCTTTTAATTTTAATATTAACTACTGTTAATTTTTGGTTCACATTATCGTTATAATTTGCGTCTGAGGCTCTGGCAGGACATCGTTAATTATACAGAGTGTAACCTAAGTAATGACTAAGGAGACCTTGAAGAAGGAGTGTAATCGACATGCTTTTAAAACGGGCTTGATTTTTTGTCTAAATTATAGTTCTAAATATGTCACTAGAGGGTACTGTGGTCAATCGGGATCTTTCTGGGGTTGCTGCTTATGTTGCATAATAATATGTACAAAAATAGTACAAATTGAATCCTAAATAAAATCTTTGTATTTTTAATGGATTCTGAATAAATAAAGATTTTGCGTACAAAATAGAAAATTTCAATAATTTTTAAATACGACGCTATAGAGAACACTACCCAATTTTTTATTTAACAAAAATATGATATTTTAAAAGAATTACGTAATGGGTGCCCAAATTCCCAAGATCACCATTATTTTAATTTTATTATATGCATTTTTCGGTTGAATAAAAAAGTTTTATTATTTTAATTTAGCTTCAGCTCTCATTTCCCTGAAGGAGGAACAATTCCTTAATTATTTTAGATAATAAAAATAGGAATAGAATTTTGAACTGTGTCATTAATAACCAAAAAAAAAAGAAAAATAGAATTTTTACTTTATCTTTAATTTTTTAAATTGTCGTTTACATTTTTGGAAGTTAAACTTTTGTTTAGTTTTTGTATATAAAGTGTCGATTTAAAAATTTTGCTTGTCTCTTAAGATACAATTAGAGTTTAAAACTAAAGGTTAGACTTGTTGCTTTAAAATATACAAAATAGAGTTTTGCAATGTTGCAAATACTTATTTGTTAAACATAAAAAAACAAATGATTCTTTTAAAAACCCTGACTTCCATTAAACAGTTCACTTTATATATAAAAAAATAATTGCTATTGTCACAAGGCTTTGTATACAACAATAAACAAGAATATTTAACGTTTGTGTAGAACTTATAAGCTAAGTATACACGTCGTGCAAGCTTGATTCCTTCCACTGAGTTTTAGTGCCGTGAACACTAGCAGGTAGCGATTAGACAAAAAAATATTTAAGTCTCGCCCACTGCTTAAATGTAGTAAATAATAAGATTAACTTTTAAGCAAGGACGTAGCTAGGATCCGCTAACCTGTACTAAAAAATTGTCAAGGTGGTTAGATAAGGAATAAAGTTATGAATAAAGTATTGTACAGTGCTACATTAGGTAGGCCGATATACGCTTTTCTTGAATTTCAGGAAATCATGCTTGAGTTTTTTTATTTGTTGAACCCAACAGCGCCAGTGTTTTCAATAAAAAGTTTCCATCACAATCGTGTAGTCGCCCACATTTTCCGAAGATTCGGGAAAACCATCAAGTACTTGTCACGAAAATCGACAGGGACTTTTTACTACTACAGTACAAATTAGAAAAAGAGCTGGAGAGTCCTTAGGCATTATTTTATCGCCAGGTAAGAAAATTTCTAATTTTTATTTTGCAGATTTGTACAAAAAAATGTTTATTTTTAAATGTATTTACAGAGTAGACTGGGCCAAAAAAAATCTTTTTTTTTTGAAAATATATTGAAAATTGTTAAAGGTGACAAAAAGAACATATCGTCAAGGTTTGCCCTAAATAATAATATTTAGAGGTTTATCTTCTTTAATTTAAATTTTTTATTTTTATGTAGGGTAGGGCGGGGCTAGTTGAGCATAGGGGTAAGTTGGGCAATCAAAATATCTCAAAAACTACCGACCGCACGCGAAAGCATCAAATAGTATAAAGAAGGGGTTGCGCGAGGGGAACTCATTATGCGACCACTAGTGTTGACGCGGCGATCGAGAAAAGTATCCGTGCGCATTGATTATTTTGTGATTAAAAAGTAAAATAATTGCAAGCCGGAAAATTTTATCTGTGATAGTTAAATGTATTCCGTTCTCAATCAGGTAAGTGTTAATCTTAAGTAAATTTATTGCAGTTTAATTATGTATAAAGATTTTGGATATAATTCTAACCGGTTTTCTAATAAATTTACTTTTCCTTTAAAATTTCAGGTTGGGGTTAGTTGAGCTACAGTTGCCCAACTAACCCCACGGTTTTAAGTATGAAAATGTTTTTTTTGGTATATAGACTTGTAACAGTAAGACTACTAGAGTCTCCTCAGGATTTAAAAGAGGTGCAATCTGAATTTTGTACAAGCAACAAAGAAAACGACCTGACCTATCTAATTTATAAATTTTTTCTAGAAATAGTTTGACTATACTCAAGAAAAGGAGCCAAATTAAACAGAAGATAGAGAAAAGCTGCAATTTTAACAAATACAGAAGGCATTACAAGAGAAGCAAAACAAAACTGCCTAAAAAGTTTAAAAAACGAAGATGAATTGATAGGCATTAAATTCAATAGTTCAAGCTAGGCACGTTGCTGTTTTAGTAATGAGATTTGTTGTTTTGTCACTATAAGATTATAAATATAAAAAGCAAATTGTCAAAATGTATTTTTATTGTAAACGTATCTAACATTCAAGCCATGATTTGACTATACTTTCTAAGTGCTCCACTAGCCCCATACCCTTGCTCAACTTACCTCACCTATGGGGTACGTTGGGCATACTTGACTATCTACATTAAAATAGACGTAGCTCCTAAATTTCACTTATTAGAAAGAAATTACCATGGACACTATTAATAAGGGATAAATTGCTAATCCATCAGTATGCATTATAAGCCATTAAAACTTATTTTGGAGGAACTATAACCGATCAAGTGAAAAATTGCTCAACTAGCCCCGCCCTACCCTACTTTAATTTTTGCGCCATAGCTGCCTAACTATCAAGATAAAAAAAAATATCTGCATATATGCCTTTAGGAAATTACATGCCTGCAAAAAACGTCTTTACGTAGAATGTAATAATTAACACAAATTTACTTTGTGATTTTGTCACAGATTTTATTTTGGTTTTTGCGTTACTGCAGTTTTGACATACTATGTCATTTTCAAACAACTTTTTAAAGAGTGAATAAATTATAAAAAGTGCATAAACTTATACCTTATACCCTAAATTTAACATCTGGTTTATCCTTTACAATTGTTAGGTCCTATCTTTATTGTTACAAGTCCTTTAAATCTTTTTTTAAAGCTTCGAACACTACGCATCATTTAAATTAGGCAAAAGAAACTCCAATTTTTCAAACCATTTCCTAGACTCTGGTCATTCTTTCCCTAATATAGATAGTCTAAAAATTCTACACTTGGAACAAAAAAGTTAACAATTAGATATATTAGAAACCAGAAATTTATAAACACAATAAAAATATTAATGTAAATCTTTTTAATCTGCAAACAGACATAAAAAATTCCCAATTATTTAATATTTTCGACTAACTGTAAAAGTTTATTATAGCAGTATACTTGTAACAATAGAGATATGACCTAACAATTGTAAAGGATAAACCAGATGTAAACTTTTAGGGTATAAGGTATAAGTTTATGCACTTTTTATAATGTATTTACCCTTTAAAAGTTGTTTGAAAATGACATAGTATGTCGAAACTGTAGTAACGCAAAAAGCAAAATAAAATCTGTGACAAAATAACAAAGTAAATTTGTGTTATTTATTACATGCTACGTAAAAATATGTTGTCACCAAGTAACGAATAACTCAATAGATTCTTTAAAAAAACGTCTTATTGTCCAACGAACCGTTTTCGAATAATCAAGCTTTAAAAATTGATATATTTTTTAGATTTACCTTTTTATTTAAGAGTTTTATAACTAACGAAAAAATAAATACATAGAAAAACAACATAGATTATTAATGAATTTAATGCTATACCAAAGAGGTTTCTTAACATTTTTTATATAAAATAATTCTTTCAAAAGTTATTTACAATTTAAGTTAAATATAAAAATAAATTATTGTTTTCTTAAGTGGCAAACTAATTTTTTACTCATTGGAACGAATTGATAAATTACGTTATCAAAAGTTTTAATTTTTACCTATTTTCATTCAAATTTAAAATAAATAGCTATATGTTATACGAAAACGTAGATTTTCCGTCTTAGAGTAAGTAACTGTACAACTTTATATAACAAATAACTAATTATTCTGTGACGGGAATAAAATTTGACATTGTCTAACAGGTACTAAATACGGTTCAGTGGAAAAAAAGTGAGCACTTTTTTCCCGGACATACATACACGTAAGTAAAGGTAAATATTTAATTTTACTTATATATTAGGAGTCCAGTCAGATATTTTCTATCCTTTTAATATTCCACATAACTATTAAACGATCGCTTTTAGTTTTAACTTATTAATTTTAATACGTTAAATTACAAAATTACATCGACAAATACCTAATAATTTCCTTTAGGGTTTTCATAGTAATGCAAGGTCTAATTATGTTTCAAATATACCAGTCGGCCAGTTTAAAACTTCCCAGTCTAGTACAGAGTTATGTAAAACTAACCAACGACTAAAAACTGCTTTACTGTTATTGAAAAAGCTCCGGTAATATGTAGGTACCTTTTTGCTTAACAAATATAGTTTTAACTTTAAGAACTGTTTGGTACTGCAGCCCAACTCATTTAAACCTTGGACAAAAATAACTTTAACTTAAAGTATGTCTTATTTTAAACTTCCAAACGGCTCACAGACTATGGAACTTCTTGTAAGAAATGTTTTTATTCTGGCACTTACTATTTAGAAAATTGTGCAAAAATTGGTTATTGCAATAAAGTACAGGATGGAAAAAATTGGTCGTTTCTATGTATACATACGCTACTTGGAAAGCTCTCAATGTCAATAGGTTTGTTCCAGCAGAATGTTGGAAACATGTTAGCAACAATTGTAAAACGCAGAAATTGTTACAAACATTAGTCAGAAATGTTGGCAACAGTTTTCTGCTGGAACGAAAAAAATAAGCAAGGCGTGCATACTGCCTATACGTCAATACAAGAAAGGTTATGTTAAAAAGTGTCAGTAATGTTTGAAGAAAGTTTGCAAACTTTTCAAACAGTTTCCAACATGTTTCCAACATGTTTCCAACATCTTAAAACTACTGCTGGAACAACAAACAATTGTAATAATGTTAGAAACATGGCACTGCTGGAACGATAAATTTGACGTGCGCAGAATCCGAACGGTTGCAAACATTTCTGACAGCCTGCTGGAACAAACCTAATAGCACAAATTTGGCCTATCGAACGCCGACTGGCTCGCGTAAAGCTTAGTTCATATACTTAGGAAATGCGACTTGCGAATTGCAAAACGTGTTCTTGGTGAATTTTAAACAACACATTTAAGGTTAACCAATTAAAACACATAAGTATATGAACTAAGCTTTACGCGAACCAGTCGGCGTTCGACAGGCTGTGGTAATGTGTAATAGAGATTTTGTTTATAATACAGATAACATGTTACTAAACGCACAATGATTTAGTCAACATATATCTCATTTACTTTAACACGTTCGCTAGCAAGCGGCTCATATATGAGCCAGTACAATTTTAAAATAGACCGCCGGCTCAAATGTGAGCCGGCTACATTATAATACTATATGCGAGTTTAAAAATTCGGGGTTTCCTGTAGAGGTTTTGTTTTAAAACACGGTCTGTGTAATGCTTCGGCTCGTATGTGTGTCAGGTGGTCTGGGTGTAGCATTTAGTATAACTTGTTAGCACTTCAATAAACATCAAAATAAAGTAATTTTACAAAAAATAATAAAGTGGTTTATGGGGTCGAAACACAAAATGACCCTCGGTAGCGAACGTGTTAAAGGATATTTATTTACCTCTCAAGACATTTTCAGTCATATTTAAGTTTATATCCTGAAATAATACGTCAATATACATCGCTTTCTATGCCAACGACAGAAGACTAAAAATGTATTTCCCGTGCGTTTGTGCTTTATGAAGGCTCTTTATTTTCTTGACTCAGAGAATTGATGTTTCCTAATAATAAAGTCAAAATATAAATATATACGAATTACGTGGTTTCAATATAGTAAAAAATGATGTTATAGTCGCAATTTTAAGCATCAAAAGATGTAGTTAGTCCAAAGAAAAACAAACATTTAATCTAAATGCGGATTTATAATATTAATAAACAATAATAAACAATAAGTACACATAATTCAATCACATTTAAACACATACATACATACATTTTATTTAGTCACTGGTACACCAAGGGCGTACCTAGGATTTTATTTTTTTTATTTGTAAAAACTGTGACATAGGATCCACATTAAATACCACCAAATTAACTATATTCTTTGGGACCAAAAAATGCTTTTGCTAGATATTTTATTGGGTAAATTAATATTTTAGTTAGCCCACCCCCACAGGAAACCTAAGTTACAAAAGCGAATTCTTTGTTTGTACTTTTCTCGTCAGTTTTATTACATTTTATCGACAAGTTTTGCCTTATTTATTACATTTTTAAAAAACTAGAGCCAGTTAAATTTTTCCACTTAAAAGTTTTGTTATAAAAGACTTATGCTTCTAATTATAAGAAAAAGAAAAATATTTCATCAAAATTTGTAATTTGACGATAAAATTTTTGAAATTCACGAAGAAAATACAGCTTGAGAATTTGCTTTTTGTCCTTTGATTTTCTCTGGGAGGCGACTAAAAAATCACATTTTTTTATTACAAAAGGGACATTTTTAAAGGGTTTCACTTAGATTGGCCTGTTTATTTATTTGTTATTTGGGTCAAATTTAGTAATTGGAATTTAACCCCCTTCCTGTCGAGCAATCGATCTAAAATTAACAATATAATACATTCTTTATGATTGTAAATCCAAGATGGCCGCCGATACAAAATGGTAGATTACATATACTTCATTAAAACCTCAATATGGGTATCAAATAAGAGGGCTTGATTTGTAGAATAGGGCTCACTATAAGAAAATTAAAATATAAGATGGCCGTCGCCACAAAATGATGGATTACATATTTTATTTTACAACTAGCTCAATATGGTTATCAAATGTGAAGCTTGCATTGATTCGTTCACTATATAAAAATTAAAATCCAAGATGGCCGCCGCCAGAAACTGACTAATTACATATTTTTTTCCATAACTACCTCAATATGGGTATCAAGGCTCTATTCCACCAACCTTGATTGGTAGAATAGAGCTCACTATGAAAAAAAAATTAATCCAACATGGCTGCCGTCAAAAATGGCGAATTACATATTTTCCACAACTACCTAAATATAAAATCGTTGGTTAGTTATAGTGAGGTATTAAATAAACTCAATAGAATTAGAAGTACCTACTAAAAACAAAACTTAAAACTTAAAAATAAATTATATAATTTTTTTTTATGTTAAACGGTTTAATTGTATTAAAAGCTAAAATAATTTGGTAAGTTCTAGCTACCAGATCACATCGATATTCTCATCAATCTGGGGCATTGATCAGACAAATAATAAAATCGTTTGGCACGTTTCATTTCATTTACTTTGGATACGCTACGCCCAACTGTTTTATTATTTGTCTGATAAATATCCCAAACTGATGTAAAGATTAGCTCGATCTGGCAGTTAGGACTTACCAAATAATTGTTTAGCTTTTAGCCGTTTAATATTAATTTTTTTACTTTTCTTTTTCTTTTTGTCTGGTTAGCCTTAATCTTTAAATGTAAAATTTGGACAAAAATTAAATATCCTTAAAAATCATGCCCGTTCTTATCGCCTTTAAACATTAGAATTTTTTAAAAGTAAAATATATGCAAGTTATATTTGGATTAAATTGTATACATTTTTGCTATTTTATCCTTTTAGAAAAACATCCTTATTACCTTAATTAAAAATAAATAGGAAACATAAAAATAGATATAACAGCACTGCATAAAGTTATTCCAACGAACATTTTACCGCATTATGCAGCCTCGAAAACATTTAACTTACAAAATAAATAATCTCCCAAATAATGTTCTGGTTACAATGTTTGGAGAAGGTAACAATGGCTGATGATATATAGAGATAAGTATGTATATTTTCCCAGAGAGTTTATTTTGTGTATCAATTTGCTATTTTGAAGAGGAAGGAGAAAAATAGCTAGAATTAAAGCGCTTTAAAAAGTCGCTCAATTAAAAAAAAGTAACAAATACAAAATAAATGCTAATCGTTTAGGGTGTTAATCCTTAGGTAGTTTTAAAAACAAAAGTATAAACAAAGCTATGTCCTAAACTCCTTACCTTTTAAGCTACGGGGTGTTAAAATCTTTAAAAAAAAACATGTTTTTTTTTAGTATAACTTTAATAACTTTGGGGGCGTCCATAAATTACGTGAGACATTTAGGAAGGGGAAGGGGTCGTGGAAAATCTCACCAAATCTCACGATGGGGACGGAGGAGTCTGTGAAAATATCACGTAATTTTTCTGGAGGTAGAAATAGGAAAAAATAACGGATTTTGGGTACAGGCCCCCGCAGGAAAATGTGATGCAGTGTTACTTTTAGGACCTTTTTGTGTTTTTTGCACTTTCTTTGCTCTGTTTTGGTAACAAAATCAATTTTGGTTTGAGAAATAGTGACTTTTTGCATTCTCATATAGCTCACGTAAGATTAGGGGAAGGGGGAGGGGGTAACAGGAACGTAGACTAAATATTTTTGAAAAATTATGTACCTCACTGCTTTTCCGTAAAATAAAAACCATTTTTATGATCCCCATACATTTTGAGGCAAATTTGATATTTAACTTTCTTTTCGTTCGACATGTAATTTTCGCGAAAAAAAACAATTTTGGTGGTCAATTTATTGGTAAAAAAATATTTCGTAAACATACAGTGCATTGCAAAAAAAATTAAAAGGGGGGTCTTATGGCACATAATTTTAAAGCTCCTGACAAGAACTTTATAATCCTAGAATATAAAGTCAATATTCTTCACCTACTACATAATTGGGGTAACTTTAAGCCAAATACCTGATTTGAAGGGTCTTATTTTTCGAAACTAATGAAATAAGATGTTCTTAATGTGTTATTATCCTAAAGCTAATTTAAAGTACCGCTAGACCTCTAGAATTAGATGTTTTTAGTAGTAGTACTATTGATAATATACACGGAAGAACGCAAAGTATATATTTTTTAATAAAGCAACCTGTATTTTCTATCATCACAATTAAAAAGATCTTTAAAATAGCTTTAAGAAAATACCACATTTGGTAAATGTAACTTTATTAGTTTAGGTATTTGGGTAAGTTTTAGAGTACAGTAATTGACGTATAGTGTATAAGATATTTTTGAATAAAGAATTTAATAAAAAGTCAAAAGTTGGAAAAATATACAGATTGTTACATTAAAAAAAAATATTGAAAATGAAAATGTTGTTTTTAAGACACAAGGAAATTCTAGGGTAAAATTTAAAATATGTAAAATAAAAACGGGTGTTTGTTTCTAAAACGTTTACAACATTTAAAAAAATTTATTTTTAACGACCCTTAAAATTTAAATTACATATTTATTTTATTTAGTAACGTAAATAAATAATGTTATTAACTTTAGAAGTAAAATAGGGTATTATTAATACTACTTTCTTGGACTTCTATGTCTTTATTTTTAACTGATATTACTTGAAAATGGTTGGAGATCGATACCATCTGAAACGTCAGGATTAGTTAAAAATAAAAAATTGTCCAAGAAAGTAGTAATATTGAAAACATAATATTGTTTACCATCTTTAAAATAGGTTATTTTGGTTTCTACTACCTACGAAAAAAATATTTTTAAAGTTGAAATAATGGTCGTAACTATTTTATGTACCGGTAAATTTTTAATAACTTTAATTAACATTTCAGGATTTAAACATTAAAAGAAGAAATAGGGTTTCAAACAACTTTAAGCTGTCTATTATTAACTTGCCATGCCACTGCGTTATTTTAGTTTCCATCCGTGCATTCCCGCCAAGTCTGTCCCGCGCTTTCTTTGTCTCTTTATGGCAGTGTAAAGCCGGGATTCATGGACGCACCGGCACCGGATGCGTTTGTAATGCTCCTGTGACACGGCCAGGACGTCTACGACGTCGTTATGCGCCATCTTTAGAGATTTATAAATAGATGATTTAGTGATCAGCGGGCGAATAAAGGTATAAAATGACAAAGTGACGGTTGTAAAAGCTCCTAATAATTTGGCGGTTACTTTGCAGAATGACGATGGAAATTTCTATTTAAACATATGTCAAAAAGTTAGCAACAGTAAGAAGTAAATTCTTAGGATTTTTTTTTAATTTGGTTTTAGGATACTTTGGCGTCGCCATTTCGGCGTCGCCGTTTGTAGGTAGAGCAACTTTGGCATCGCACTATAGGATGTTTGAGAAAATTTGGAACAAAATTGGATATCTCAGGTGGGATGACGCGTAGATATTCAAAATTTTGCACGAAAATGTAGGTTTTGTAAATATCTATCCAACAAAAATAGTCTCCGAAAAAAAATCATAAGTACACGGTGGTTAAATTTCATTAAATTCTGAAATTTAGAGAAACAATCTTATATTGATCTACACGCTTAAAACACCTAAATTATATTAGAAGTGCTATTTAACCGAAAACTGGCTTTAAAACCTTTCCAGCAATAATTAAATAATTTTTTCAATAATTTTTAGTCCAACAACGAGGCGTCAAAAGTAGACTGGTTATCATCAATATTTTTTATATACATGGTTATCTTTGGGTTGGTACTTTTCTTTTATTACTAAATAAAATGCAAGATAATAAACATTTTTCTCAAATAAAATTATGTCCGAAAACGCTTTCTTTTTGAGATATAGGGTGTTAAAGTTTTAAGGAAAAAATCCCTATTTTTATCATACTTCATACATATTTCCACAAAAACTGTTTTTTAACCGTTACGTTACGTTTTTGCTGTTAAGGTTTAAAAAATTTTACCAATGGCGTTCGAACTAGATTTGTATTATTTTGATTTTTTAAAATATTCATTTACTGTGGGGTAAATTTGGTCTCTTGATATTTTTCCGTGCGAAGAACGGTTTCGTTTAAAAAAATAAAGCCAGTTTGATGCATGGCAAAACGCTAAAATCTGGTATTGTGTTTTGTATGTAAAATTGGTTTCTGTCTAATTTGTATGAAAGTAAGGTCAAATACTTAGATTACTATAATTTTAATGTTATTAAAAAGTTGTTGCTTTTAGAAAGCTACTACACAGTCAAAAACCTAACTTATAATTAGAAACATCCGTCAGATTTTAGCAATTTTGTCATGCATCAAAATGGCTTTAATTTTTTAAACAAAAACCGTTCGTCGTACGGAAAAATATCCAGACCATAATATTTTCAAAGTAAATGAGTATTTTTAAAATAATATTGATTTAAAGAAAAAGCAAAGGCGTACTACTTTTTCCTTAAAAAATGTAATAATAATCTTGTTCGAACGCCACTGGTAATTTTTTAAAACTTTTACTGTAAAAAGTGTATTATAATGGTTCAAAGAACTGTACCAAATTTGGTAAAAATATCTGAAGTGATAATAAAGGTAAAATAAAACTTTCATATTTTAATGAAGTATAATATAACCACAGTGCACTAAGAATTTTTTAGATACTATTTTTCTTCGATATATAATTACATAAACAATGTACATTTGCGTGCAAAAATCGAATATCTACGAGTCATCCTTCCTGAGATATCTAATTTTGTCCAAAATTTTGTTAAACATTCTATAGTGCGTCGGTTATTTTGGCGTCAGAGAAACCTTTAATTTCTTTTAGTTTTAAAATCATATTTCTTGCAATGAATAAACGTATGTTATACCCAAGCAACCACCAAAAGTCAGGAAATATGCTTTTCATACAATTTTCCCAAACTATTTTCTCTTTGATTAAAACGATTACTTAATTTTTTGTTTTGTGTAGCATAAACTATTATTTTTAAAATAGTTTAATATAAATATAGATATTATAGTTATTTTAGTTATTAGTTATTAGAACAAGAAACAATATTATACCTTTTAAAAGTTATTTTTATTTTACAGGTTACCTATACGACTTAGAATAATATCTTAATAAAAAGGAAAAATACCTACCATATATCTCCAATAAAAGTTTCGAAATATGGCCTTCAAAATAAGAAATTTACGTAATTTTTAAAGTACCGCCATTTTTAGTAGGTAAAGATATTGACTTTATATTCTATAGTTATACTCATACTCAGAGTAAATACTCATCAGAAGCTTTAAAATGATGTGCCACATGGCCTAACTTTCTATTTTTTTAAGATGGCGCCCAGCAGCTATCTTAAAATTTGTATTTGCCAATTTTACTCTAAAATATAATAATAACGAGTCAGTTTCATTTTTCAAAGTTTTATATTTTTTTAATTAATCCGTTTAAAAAATAAAAAGGGTGGACATTAAAGAAATGCACTGTATATTAATTTAAACACCCACATCTGGTTTTCTTATTTTCAATTAATTAAAAAGTAATTTATCAAACAACAGAAAATAAAGCACACTTATAATAAAAATGCTAATCAAAAACACTCGCCTACTAAGTACAAGGTAAGAATTCTTAGTTTGATTTAAGAATCTTTTAATTTTAACTTTTCTTTGTAAAGAAAATTTCACGTAAAAGTTTTTAATTTAATCAGCTTGAAACTATGCTGCTTGTTTCCAAGCTATATCAACAAAACTTACAAAATTATTTTACAACTCTCATAAATACTAATTAGGAGTTGTTGGATAAGCGACTGTAATTAAATTATAAAACATTTTTATTTTTATCGTCTAAGCAAGAAGTTTGTTTATTTGTTTTTCTATTTTTTGAACAGCTTTGGCCTTAACTACGATACAAGCGGTTAGCGACAAGCGGCTGAGCGGCAAGCGTCAGTTTGGTGCCTCTCGATTTTACGTTAGCATAAAAGAATTTGCATTTTTAAATTAGGCAGCTGCTGCATACGCAAGTGTTAATGTGGTGCCACTTGCTGCCTAAACTAAACAAATATTATAAACTTCTAATATACAGGGTGGCCCAATTGCGCCTGCTGCATGTGAAAGAAGAATTTCAGACTTCCATTGTCTTTATTAATTTATTCACACAACGTTTCGGCCAGTACTATCTCTGTCCGTTCTCAAGTGCAAAAACTGCATGTAAAAGTTTACATTACTTTTAATGGATCAGGCGTAGGATGTAGAAACAGAGCGCAAAAATTTAATATTGGTACTTAGCCTATAAGTGTGAAATATTTTGAAAAAAGATCAACGCAAAATGTGAAGTTTTTCTTGCGTTTATGACAGTTGAAGACAGTAACCAAAACATTCTTATAAGAAGTATTAGTACAAAAAACAACTTCAGTGTCCGATTTTCCACAACTACTGTCTTTTTATTCTTTATCGAAAATTCCTGTTTATTTCTACAATTATATTTAATAATCTCGAAAAACAGGCAAGCTGGTCATTTTTTACAACACTTTGTAAAACGTAACACCGACAAATCGAGCAAATATTATACATATAATTATGGTATACAGACTGTCTCAAAAATACGGAACCGCTAAATACCTTTAAGTCCCGTTACATATGAGACGTACAAATGCACTGCGCACTCGCCTGATTCATTGTAAATAATAGCTTTGTTCGCGAGTTTGATTCTGAACCTGTTCTGGGACTATTCGCATGCGCAGTGAAAAAGCAGCGTTCGCGGTTAGTAAAATCCTGAATTTTTAGTAACAGTTCTGTGTTCGCGGGTTACAATGGAATCAGTTCGTTACCGGTTCGTAACCTGATTAGCAGTCCTGGCATTTTTGTTGGAACTAAAAGTTCAGTTCGGAATTTCATGCGCATTGTCGACATGGTCAGCTGTTTTCTGTTTTTGTGGTACAGAAATAAACCGTTGTATTACAGTTTATTTGTTTCTGCCACTTTATATGCGGGTTAATATACCTGTTGAATATTTTTTTATATTTTTGTGATTCTGAGCGTATATAAACAAAGGATTTTTAATTGTATTCCGTATGAATGTATGTATGCAATAAAATAAATAAAGATTTAATTAAAAAATATAGACAATATTACAAGATTTTACCATTTCTTGTTGTTTCAATTTTATCTTTAGTTAAATACACATACTTATGTTAAAAACGAGAGGAGGCAGGAAATCCCTCGTCTTCCTCCGAGAGACCTCGAGTGGCTTTCGACAGTATAACAATTTACCTTTTTGTTTGAATTAAATTTTTTTGTGTAGTATCCAATTTAACCATGAAAAATCCTAACCAAAAGGCTAGGTTAGAATACATCCTCAGCTGTATAGAAAATCGTTCGCGGTAAATAAAAATTCCGAACTAATAAATAACTAGACATGCGCTTTAAAACAATTCTAAACCAGTTCAGTTCTAGTTCGGAATCAGTTCATTACTAGACCCGCGAACAAAGCTATTGTTACCTTTCACATACAGGCGCGGCGCGTACGTCTCATGTGTACCGGGCCGAAGGGGCCATGAAAAAGTTTTAAATAAATTCAATCAGGACATCTTATGGTGACCTTGGAGTTGACTTTGAAACAGAAATTAATAGATATTTCAAAGGTTTTACTTTCAAGATCAAGTCCAAGGTTACCACAAGATGCCTCATTTGATTTGATTCATTTCTTTTATGAAAAGAAATTTTCTATGGTCTTTACTTTTTAAGATATTCAGCCGTTTCTATAATTTTGTGACACCCTGTATTATTATGATACATATTCAAAAATAAATTTACACGGATGTTTTTTAATCAAAATGAATTCATAGCTACAACTCGGGGTTAATGGATTTTTATCACAGAAATATTTAATATTATCACTGAATATATAGGGTGTGTCAAAATCTTTATGTATTCTAAGGAGCAAACTACTAAGAAATTGCAGAGAACTAAGGATTTTCAGAAAGTCATTGGAGTAATACTTATGGTATACAGGGTGAATCAAGTTTTAAAACCCAAAAAACTTTCTATAAAAATCAGTCTGCAAACGTTTTCAATCTAAGATGAATCAAAATTTATTTATTCTTGACACACTATGTATATTTCTTACAAATCCTGTTGATGGTTGTTAGAATGCATAAATATGGGTGGATAATATTTATTTAAAACTACTAATTTAAGGAAAAATTAAATGTATTTCTATATTCCGGCTATAACAAAATTGAAAAGTATATTTTCAAAGTTAACAAACAAAAAACTTGATACAAGCTTTCAAAAATAAACCCGATTATCCATAAGCTCATGCATAAAGCAATGATATCGGCGACGTTGCCAAGTTAAATACCGTAATTTTAACTTCTCTTTGGTGTAGGGAGGTCAATTTTGGTTATTTTTAGTCTGTTTTTTCGACGAGTTCTTTTTATTTTTTTTATTTTCACTACAAGACACAGAAGGTAAAAATATATTACTTAATTTGGCAACATGGCAGATTTCACTGCTTTGTGCATCCACTACTGATCATCCATAGGACGGATGTGGAAACTGACAGTAGTGACATGACAAGTCACAACTGACAGATCCCGTATCCAGCCCACAGATCTTACCAATGAGACGTCATAACGTTTGATAAATCCCATTTAAAAATATACTTTATTTTCAAGTTACAGGTTAAATTTTATTTTAAAAAAATAAACCACAAACGTCATCGTTACGTGACATCATCACTAATAAGTCTTATCTATGCTCTCTTTAAACTGCCCATCCCGCCATCTTTAAGTAGCAGGAGACTGAGACTTTGCCTTTCGATGATCGTAGTTCACCAATCTCTGACCTACCAAATATTTATCGTTCTTTATATGTTCACATAACTTCCTAAACTGCCTTATTTGAAGCACAATTATGACGTTTACCACGGCTACAAGCAACAAGAACGGATACAACCTCCTCGCTATCAAATTCCTCAGCTGCAAATTGCTTACAAACATGGGGATAATAGAGTACGCCAACACATAGGGTACAGCCAAAGCAAATCCGAAGCAAACTATGACTGGAAGAGCAAGTTCTTTAAAGATCGCCGTGAGGTTCATATCCCGTATACCATCTCTATAAGCTCTCTCGATTGCAGCTCGCAAAAACCAGTCTGGACCCATCATGGTAACCGCACATGCGATTTTCGTGTAGAGCACGCCCAAAGCCCAATCTTGCCAAATGAAAAGTATCGGGGTCTGATGGATCGGGACCCGTAGTGGGATGATGACAACTAGCTCCAACAACAACCCGAAAAGCAAGGGAATAACTCCCAGCAACAACGTACTGGCAGCAATAGTTTTTAGCCCAAGCAGACACCAATGTTTCAAGCGCTCCATCATTGCAGCTTTGCCCTGGGGCAACCACCCGAGAACTAATGTCACAGCTCTAGCGGCAAGCCAACATAAATACAGTCCACAAGCGGCAGTGTACAATTCGTGAACTTTAACTTCTGTTTTGGCTTCGGAAGCGGATATTGTAGGTCCTGGAGGTGGGGCACCGACCAACCATAGTGCCATTACTCTTCTACCAAGCCACACGGGGACTGTCAGCGCCACAACCGAAAAACAAACTAGAGACCAACAAACTACGACCAAAAGAGCGAAGAGGCGAGCCAGGAAGAATTTCGGGCGCTGGTAGGGAACGTAACCTGAAAGAAAAAGGTAATATTTGGTAAATAATAAATATGCTGCTTTATCTCTAAATAAAAGTATTAATTCTACTAAAAAATAATGAATTAATAATACAGAGTAGTATATAACAAACACTTACCAGTAGGAGGCTCCATCATAAACAACGCCTGATGCACCGCTCCCAAATTCCCACCGTCTTGCCCTGGAAGGTTGTCCTGCCGATCTCCGTTCTGATCCGCGCCATTAACTTGATCACCCAGCAGATAAGAGTGCAAGTCCAGCACCCAAGCGATGATCTTACACCACCATCTAACAAAAGCCTTTAACCACACCCTGGTATGACTCTGCTCTAGAAGAGCAGGTAAGATTACTTGAAGTAGTAGGAGTTCTAAACTGAGTTCGTTCACTTGGGGTTCGTTGTTCAGGGACACCGTGTAAGGCAAGAAAGTCGGCAGGATCATTTTGATGATGCGAATGGGGAGCCATAACATAAGCAGGACGGCGCTTCCGAAGATAACGGCTGATATAATAAGTTTCCTAACGTGCTCCAGTATGGGAAGATGGATCATCTCTTGAATAGGGCTGAAATCGGGGTCGTTGAAATTCCTGAGGAACCACAACACTCCTGGGCGCACGATTTCTCGCAGGAGAAGAATGAACGAAGCGAAGTAGTACACATACACCATTCCAATGAGCCAATGCAGGAAGATTGAGGTACCAGGGGCTGCCCTGAAACTCTGCTCGCGGTCTTTGAGCGTGGCCTCGAACATATTGAGGGAGCAAATGTCCAACCACCAACCGCAAACTAGAGGAATGATTCCTATCTCGATCACGGACAACATAGAGACTTTCACGACGACATAACACAATCCAAGGACTCTCTTTGCTCTAAACAACCCGAGCCACCCTGAAAATCGGTGCAAGATCAAAAACAACAGCCCCACAGTGTTGTACCCCACTAAAGTCGTGAGCAACCCTTCGAAATGGCTTTCCGAGGCGTACTCCTGCAAGTTGAACAAGCTCAAAGTGATAACGCCCATGTGGTATGGAGCATAAGCGAATATGATAATAAATAAGGTATTCAAACTGATAACCCAAAAGACATGCTCGAGGAACATCAGCGATCCATCGAGACCTAGAAGACGTTCCCAAGTGATTTCTTCGGCGGCGCGATCCCACTCCATAGGAATCCAGTTGTTATCTTCGCCGACGTTGCCTTCTTGTTCCGGTTGGTCTTGATTCTCCTGAGGTTGCTCTCCTGAAAATATGTATAATTAATTTAAGGGTATGCCGGAAAAACGTTCCAATATATATTAAATATATCTAATAATTATCTTAAAAAATAACAGAGACAATCCCTTTTTGTAATAAATTTTTGTTATCTGTCAAATCAACACACTTAATTCCTGCTACCCCTGTAAGCTACCACCAACAAAAATTGTTGTAAGGAAAAAGTTGGGCGTCTTGTCAAAATGAAGCTACTCACAAAAAATTAACTTTGATGTAATGATTTGAAAAAATGGTCCAGGGATCCCTAACTGCAAATAAAACTAAGAAAAAAATCACAAGTTTAAAAAATAAATCGGCATGCTTGTCTTCGCGGCCGCCTTTGCTATATTTCTTTGTATGACATGCCGGTTGATGCGAGCTGGTCATCGCGCTATGGGATAGAGATGAATTTTTTTTGAGTCAAAATTCTGAAACACCAATCTAACTTAAAATGAGGTGCTTTTTACTTAATTTACAAATGCTTTTTGGAAACCTAAAACTTATTATATGTTATTATAAATTTACACCCCCTTAACATTATTTTTTATTTGACAAAATAAACTAAAATGTCAGCTTGTTTGGTTAATTTGGTAGTATTCTAATCAGTAATCCGATGATTATTATCTCATATGATATACAGGGTACACGACAATAGGTATGATTTTTTAAATGGAATACCCTGAATATTATATCACCACAAAAATACTACATTTGATGTCTATCTCAATTAGTTTCGAAATATGACCATCCAAATCGGAAAATAATTTTAAATTATTCTTAGAAGATACATCTTCCCAACTTTTTTATTTTTAACGTATAAAATAAATAAAAACACTGTTTTGTTGGGTAGATTCTGTAGAATCATATCTTTCATCAGAATGCTTTTTATCTTTTAGGATATACAATTGTAGGACAAAACATATTAGATTTTAAAATGGAAAGCCTTGTAAATTATAAAAATCTCTGTATCTGTCCTTACACTCAGAAGTGACAAAAAAGTAAGAAAGGCAATTGTAAGTATAAAAACTGATAAAGAAAAAGATTAAAAAATCTTTGACAAAAAGTAGCGAGACTTCGCGAGACTGCATCGGAAACACAACAATAGCTCTTATTATTTAAACTCTTTTACTTTTTTAGTAAACAAGGCTAATAATAAACTAAGTAGATTAAATGTTGTATATTTATGTTTACTTAAAATGCATTTTCAAGTTTCTTATTACCCCAATAGAAGTCCGTCATATCCTTTTTATAATTTTGCGTACATGTAGTTTGGAGTATCTGCTTTGAAATACACAGCATGAGCCATTAAAATTTCAAAGTTGCTTTTTGGCCAAATAATGGATTTCTATCCCATAGTGTATCGGCGCGTCGCTGTAAGGATAGCGGCGCCTTTGTATAAAATAGTCCGATTGCAGGCGGCCTTTTTATGTTTTTTTTGTATTATTTTCAAAGGGTACCGAATTTGCGCTTTTAAAATTGGAAATCCAACTTCACACACAAGACTGTCGTTTAGAACGTTGTTCTCCTTCAATTTCTACATTCTTTTAATTATACAATGTGTTCTAGAAATATTTAAATGGTTACCTTCTTCCGCTGGAGGAATACCATTTCCATCTTCATTGTCGTTTAACTCCTCAGGTATATTATGCAACAATCGAGGTGGCTCTTTCCAGCAGGCGCCATATCATCTCTTTGTAGCCAGTCAGGTCCTTAGAAAATCATTCGAACTTAAAAAAAAAAAAAAGAGAAAAAAAATTATTTATATGCATTTGAATACAAAATAATAATAGTAAAAACTCACCTCCACCATGTAAAAATTTGTTCTCTCAGCTCAAACTAAACCCGCGAAAGCGAAAAGGGTGCAACACACCACGAAACATCCTTGAAACATATCAGCTGCAATGTTTTCAGTGAGAGAGCATTTCAAATGGAAGGGTCAGAATGGCATCGACAGTTCCTACAAGAAAATTTATTTATTTATTTATTCATTTATTTCCGAAATAGCTCCATCTATAAATACAGAAATTTACAAAAATGTCTTTATACCTAAACTAAATTTAGTACATAAATAATGCTAATATAATACAAAAATCTATTTTAAATTAGAATCCTAACAAAAGTTACTATAAATTTATCACCCTAAGCAAAGCAATATCGTAATATAGACAAAACAAAAAACACAACATTAATTATCACTCTTTGTTTGGACCTCCGGACAGTGCAGACGTGCGTTGAGGACTACAAAGTTCTTCCCGGGGTGGCGGTTAGAGGTCGGGTCATGTGTCAGTATGCTGATGATACACTGGTTATATTGGCTAGTGGGTGCTTGGGGACCCTCTGGGAGTGTTCGGGTGCAGCAGAGCGCGAGCTTGGTGCCAAAAAAACTAACTAAAATTAAGCTGATAAGACTGGACTTATAACACTTGAAAAATCCTTAGCAATGTAGCTCATCTCTCTTTACGCTGAGCATGAATCAGGTAAACCATCCCAGTAGTCAACAAACATGTAACCCCTCAGGAGTTATAATAGACTCAAACCCAAGTTGGAAAGATCATATTCATCTTCACTGCAGTCTGGGAACCGAACAGTACATGTGCATTGTTGCGGAAGATTGAGAGATGCAACTTTTGCAGAACATGATAAACGCAGTTTCTATTTTGCTTAGTGTCTCAGTCTCTTATAAGTTATGGGTTCTGTTTTGGGGATCTTCTACTCATGCAATTAATATCTTTAGAACCAAAGCATATTATCAGATGCAGCTTAAAGTGTATCCTCGACCTTCTTGTAAACCTATTTTAATTCAAAATGTGTATATCAATTAGTTCTATAAAAAGATATACTATGGCATTTATCTATATTTAGACTAAGACCATTCCATTCTGACCAAAGCAATAAACCATCGATATTATTCTGAAGCATAATACAATCATCAACTGTTTTTATTGTTTAAAATTAAACAGTTGCAGAAAAAACATGTAAAACAGTACTCCAAAAACCGGCTTACCTGCAAACAACGCTCTGTATATCCTACGGGCAGTAAGCGGAACAATTCCCATCCACGCTATGGCGACCAGCGTGTAGTGCAACCAATATTTGACCGCTATGGCCACTGAGGATAGCAACCCGGACACCAAGTCTTTTACAGGCAACCTCCTGGGCATATCCGGGGACATATGGGAGTGAAAGAAAATTTGTGACCGCATAGTTCGCAGTATTCTTTTCTTGAGTATCTGAAAGGAAAGATTAAGGATATATTGTCAATTCCTTCTGTTCCACCCTATAGAGAACTAGGATGATATCACAATAAACACTACAAACATGGGCTTGGATTGAAGAGGATAATTCAATTCTAAAAGATGTCACAAGATTGTGCAGTCGTTTAAGCGGGAACTACTTCAATATAAAAAGTTGTGATCAATATACAGGGTGTCCCGTAATTAATTGGACATAGGTTAATGTAGGGTACCTGACATAAAACTAAAGCGTTTAAGCTCAATATAGCTTAGCAAAATGTAATTGGTTTTCGTTCTACAAGGTGTTAAAACTTATTTTTATCAAACATTTAGTGAAATATCTCGGAATACACTGGACAGATTAAAGTGAAATTTGGTGTACTTTTACTATTTGGGATGACGAACACGAATATGATATCTATTTTGCCATTACCACTAGATGGCGCCACATACAATACCATTAATTGATTAAAATGGTCATAACTTTTTGACCTCCCTGTATGCACATTTGCAAGTGGAAATAATAAAACAGCATTTAATTTTGGTCAAAAAGGTATACTTCTTTGATCTCCAAAAAGTAGACTGTTTTCAGAAATAAACGACTTTTTTATTAAATAATCACCTCTTATTTTGCAATTCCGTTGTGGTTAACGTTATTCTGAGTCTGCGCAGTAACGCAAACATGATCCGTTATCGTTATTAACCATACCGGACTCCTTTAATTACGGATGAATACCGAAGAGCTTATCGTTATCGTTATCGTTATTGTTAAACTGCGTGGTTGTCGGATTGTAGAATTTTTAATATCAATTATTTAAGAAGGTTGACATTTTAATGCCGTATTAATTAAAATATCATTGATACATAGGCTCTAATTAGCGAAAATCCATAGCAGTAAGAAAAATAAAATAGTGTAAAGAAATTAAAACGGACTTGCATTTTTAAGGATGTTTTAAATCAGTAATCTATTTACATGTTACAATCTGGCACACTTGCTTTTATTCTACTACCAAACCTAACCTTACTTTTTGTGTTTTGCTTATACTGTATTGTTACATCTACTTTGAAAAACAAAATCAAGAGAATTATTTGCATATATTTAAATATCAATATATAACTTATGGAGAATAAAAGTAAGTACTGATTTTTCGTAAACTTTAAAATCGGTGAACCACAGGTAAAAATAAGGTTATGTGTCGAAAGCGCAGACGCAAGATAAATTTATTCGAAGAGGCTGCAAAATCTCTGTCTAAAACTGCTGCTGTAATCGTTATGTTTAATAACGATAACCATAAGGAGGCCAAAAACGTCTGTTATTTTAAGAGGTGCAAAATCAGGCAAAATTTAAATAAAAGAATTAGACAATGTGTCCTAGTGGATGGTGAACATTTTGAACATTTATTATAATCAATAGCCTTTTCTAACTTTATCATTGTTAATTAAATTTTAGAGTGTTCGTGCGCAACCTAATAAAACAGTCGTTTATTTCGAAAACGGTCTACTTTTGGAGATCAAAGAAGTATACCTTTTTTGACTAAAATTAAATGCTGTTTTATTATTTCCACTCTGCAAATGTGCATACAGGGAGGTCAAAAAAGTTATGACCATGTTAATCAATCAATGTTATTGTATGTGGCGCCATCTAGTGGTAATGGCAAAATAGATATTATATTCGTTGTTCGTCATCCCAAATAGTAGAGTACACCAAATTTCACTTTAATCTGTCCAGTGGATTCGAAGATATTTCACTAAATGTTTGGTAAAAAATTAGTTTTATACACCCTGTAGAACGAAAACCAATAACATTTCTTTGCTAAGCGATATTGAGCTCAAACGCTTTATTTTTAGACCTTCTCTCGTCCACAACCAATCCCATTCATAGTTATGCTGACGATAGTACCCTTCACTCCACTTTTCAGGTTCCTAAACCAATCTCTCAACCCGACTTGAAAAGCAAACGCAGGGCGATGCAGATATCTCTTTCACAGGATCTCAATTTGATATTGGATTGGGGCGCCAAAAATCTCGTTCAATTTAATGCATCCAAAACACAATCATGTTCCTTGTCGCGAAAAATCATCAAACACTCACCCTTTGCTTATGGTGGCCAGGTTTTGCAGAGCGGGGACACATTTAACCTTGTGGGCGTCACATTTGAGAATAACCTTAACTGGCATAAACACATTGTATCTATAGCCACCGCGGCTTCAAAAAAGCTTGGATTTCTTTTCCGAGCCAAAAAGTATTTTTCTCCTTCAATTTATACACTTTGTATGTGTCCCAAATTCGACCCTCTCTGGAATATTGTTCTCATGTCTGGGGAATGGCATCCCCTACAACCCTCAGCATTCTTGATGCCATTCAAAGAAGGGCTGTTCGTCTTATTAATGATCCTTTACTTACTCAAAGACTTCCTTCTCTTGCCCATCGTCGAGCTGTGGGAGATCTATCGCTCTTCTATAGATACTTTTACGGCTTCTGCTCCGACGAATTATCCAGTATAGTCCCTCCTCTTGCAGCTCCCAACAGAGAAACTCGTGGTGCCGCGCGTATGCATCCCTATACAGTTCAATTGGACAGGCCCCGAACTTCCCATTTCGTTCGTTCTTTTATCCCTAGAGTTTCTAGACTGTGGAACCTACTGCCAGCGGAGGTCTTTCCTTCTCCCCAAATCAAAGCCAAAGTTGGGATGCGGGAACGCTTGAGCGAACGGACATTTGCCAAGCCTTGGTATGTCGTCTGTAGCCGGTGTTAAAAGGTGAAAATCAAATATTGTGAGCAACTTTAGCTTAAAATCAAGAATAGTATGCAAAAAGAAGGGCAAATAAAGTTGAAAATAAAGTTAGTTTGATTTTCAACTTTGATGATGGATATCTCAGAAACAAAACGTTTCTGAAAAAAAACTTTTAGATTATTGATCAGCGCCCCAAAATAAAACCCATTTACCAAATTT
Source organism: Listronotus bonariensis (assembly GCA_014170235.1). Lineage (NCBI taxonomy): Eukaryota > Metazoa > Arthropoda > Insecta > Coleoptera > Curculionidae > Listronotus > Listronotus bonariensis. The sequence continues at coordinate 59,437 of JACEGR010006337.1, forward strand.
CGTCAAAATCGAAGTTGCTCCCACTTTCTAGACAATTACCAAAGTTGTTATTTAACAAATACCCAAAATACAGTGACTGCCATAAATGTTAAACCACAAATTATCTGAATATACAGATGCGAAAGTGCGGCAAATTACGCTTACTTGTTTCTATGACCTTGAGAAAGAATAAATGGAACATCTGCACCAATGTATTTATCGTAATATTTTAAATTTGTAAAGGTTAAACCGCACCAAGGCCCTAAGGAGAGATAGACTTTTATAGTAACTAATTATGCAGCTTTTTTTATGTGTGGAAACCAGAACAAAAGAATAGTACAGTAATTGGGAATTTACAAACAAAAAATTTTACCCATTCTTTGAACGGTAAAATATTGTTAGTAGATGTAACAATTGGATCAACCTGTAATAAAATGTATATACCTGGTTGCACAAAACATTTTTAAAAACGATTAAACTTATGGGGGTTTAGAATGTTTAACAAAAAGCCATTTAAAAAAAAAACCTTGCCTAAAAACTGCTTATTAAATTTTTAATGATATTTCGTTTTTAGCTTAATTGTGTATTAAAAGTTTTGTGTAACTGGGGATTGAAACAGAATAATTGAAAGCCGATTAACACAAATTTCTAAAGAAACCCTGATGCAATCTTTTAAAGCAATGCAGATGTTGCCTTAGTAATACCCAAACCTAATTGATTTGTTTTTTTTATTTGGAAGTATGTAATTTTTTAAATACTGAAAAAACACTTCATTTTTAAATTTGAAATATAGACTTTTAAATGGCAGTGCGGCTATAAATAAAAAAATCTTTTCCTCTGTTTAGGCACATACTAATTAATATCAATAACCTTAGTAACATATCTAAGTAATTTGTAAAAGCTTTGTATTTATGTTAAATAGTCTTAAAATAATAGTGATCCTTTGGGAATCTAAAAGTGATCCGCTCCCGGTGATGGAGGAACAAAATAAATATACACATTTATATCCCATATTAAACGGTAAAAAATTTTAACAAGACACTATACTAACACTTTAATAATAAAAAACATAAAAGTTCACAAACAACTAAACACAATTAACTAACTTATGCTCACGTTCTATACCAACAAAAGTATGGGACTAACTGACACCTAGATGAGCATTAGGTCACATACTAAATCCTGGGGTGTATATCCACCAGGCAGTGAGAGGGACGATAGTGGTGAGAGATTTCAACGAACACTCTTAGTTTCGCATCTGTGTATTCTGATAATTTGTGGTTAAACCATATGCAAAACTTTATTTTTGAATTCTTGAAAAAAAAATCTTACTTTTCAATTTTTTTAATAGGAGGTTTTGTTTTTACAATATGACGTAACTTTTATTCTAAACAAGTTTTCCAAATATTATTTTTCTCTATGTTCAAAAATAAAGGTAGTTTTCTCTTATGTAATATACGTCACTGGTGTAATTTTCTATTACACGAATACTTTTTTCAGTATTCGAATACCGGCGTTCCGAGTAATCGAATACGAATACCAAAATTATCAGGAGTGGAATACCAAAAGGGAACAAAAAGAAGGGAAAAATGAGGCGAGGACCTTTTTTCGAATACCGATTCTGGGTGTTCGTGAATATCATACTTTTTTCTTTCAAGTGTTCAAATATTCGGTATTCGAATCCATTTTTTTCCGGTATTCGTATTCGTATTCGAATACCGATTTTCAGTATTCGACCCAACTCTGGTACATATCTATAAAATCACGCAATACATCTTCCTGGCGCCAAAGAGCCATTTTGTTAACTTAAAACCAACAATATAACCCCGTAAACGACATTCCTAAACTGAAACGTTAACTGATGTGTCCTACACATGCACAAGTTTGCAGGACGCGCGCCACGAAAAATCAAACTCGGACATCGAGTCGCATTCTAAGCCAGATGTGGCAGTTTTTAATACACACAATTTGCGCGCGAGCTTTGGCTTTCTTGACAGATGTGACAGTTTTGCATGCCGTGTGTACCTCGGTTTAATTTACAGCAATTGTATTAAAAAATTTCGATTTTTTGGTATCTCCAAAAATAAAAAAGATATTTTTTTCTTTTATTGTAAACATCCAATTATTCGTATACTATAAGTATTTTTTGATACGAAGTACTTCAGTAAATGACCTACAAAATTATTTTTATTTATACTAATTCAATATACATCCTTAAAAATAAAATTAATTAATAAAAACAATCTTAAAAATGTGGTCTTATCACATAAATATATTCCAAATAAATAGATTTTTTTTAAGGTCAATGTTTACTACTTTATCTTATCTTAGAAATCTACACAAAATTTTGCACAAACAAACTTAACTGTTAATAATAATGAAAACATGGAATTTTGAAAATACACATATTAAAACAATACTTTTTAAATTTATCTACTAACCATAGGATAGATTAATATCAAATTAAAGAAAAAAACCTTAATTTTTGTATACAGGGTGTTTCAAAAAATCGATCATGAAACTTAAGGGGGTGATTCTACTTGACAAAATAAGGGTAGAACTTCA
>JACEGR010006338.1:0-61953 GCA_014170235.1 Listronotus bonariensis
AGATACGGTAACAAAAATAAAGTTAATCTAAAGATAATAATGTCCTTGTCTGTAATACAAAATTCACATATTCTCTTAAGCCACAATATGGGCTTACTATATCGATGAATGTACTTTCCTTAACGCGGAATAAATTTTAGGGGTCGATTTGAGGTTCTGATTGTATTTCATTTTAAATTAAAAACAGGGGCGTACTACAGAACAGTGGAACATACCGGGTACCCACGAGATTGTTTTGTACATACCTGCTATTTTCTTGAGAAGTGTTACTCAATTTTTAAATTTTGATCGGATATATGGTTGGATATGATGCAGATTTCTGATGTTTCAGATTTTATATAACACATCCGGTTTCACCGAAAGTGCTCTTAACTTTGCTATTTTAAATAGAATACCTCATTCAGGGTGTCCGAATCAACGTCAACGATAATATTGAAAGGGCTGGTAAAACAACTCATAAGCATTCCAAAAAATAACATTAGTAAGAAGTCGATAGTTTTCGAGATATTGGAACTTTAATAATATGTTCACACTTTTTAAAACACACCGTATATCATATGGCGATTTTAATAAAACCTTCTGCTATTTCAGACAATGCTAAAGTTTTTATTAAAAATAACTTTTTTTTCAAAATATCAAACACAAAAAGGTTACAAGTATAGTTAAGTCCATCCGTGAACACACTGAAGATTTTTCTAAGGAAACTTTTAGTTTATTGTTGGTCTTTAACAATTGAAATGGCTATCAAGTGCTGCAAAACTATAATTAAAACTTAAAAATATAAATTTCTTTAGGTGTGATAATCAAAAATATGATCTAGGGGAACGATTTTGGCGAATTTCAAGTGCCAATATCTCGAAAACAACGATTTTTTACTAAGATCATTTTATGTTTTTTTTGGTAGCTTATGGGCAGTTCTATTAGCCCCTTCAGTATTATTGTTGACTTTTCGGATACCCTGTATATTTTTAATAAGTTCTACAGGCAATTCCAAGAAAATGCATATAGTACATACCTATATTTATTAGTTTTTAACAAAATGGCGTTCGACAATGTCAGCCTAATGGATAATACGGCCCTGTATTTAATAAACCTTATATCGTATTACCAATAAAATACAATTTCCGGATTTACCGAAAGTGCCACAGAAATTTCGGCAGTAAAAATTCAAATGAAAACCACTTTCCTGAGCCTTAAATTTAAACTAAACACTAGTTTTTCAATTTTAAAATCTAATAATTTTTAAGGTAATATTTGTGAAACATTAAAAAGTATATGAGGGGCCTAGTTTCAAAGTGTACTTTCTTCAAAATAAGATTTTCATGTTATATCTAATCAAAAATGAACAAAGAATCTATAGATTAAATGTATTATATTCTTTTTAAGTTTAAACACCCTGTCAGGGATGCCGTCAATGCCTAAAAAGTGATGGATGAAATGAAGACTGTACACTTTGAAACCAGGCTCCTCATATAATATTTGTTAATTTAAAGGGAGCATAGTGTTTTATCATTAATACCTTGAAAACTAATAGTTTGAATATCCATATTTTAATTAAATTTATTTTTCATTCTAAGTGGTCAGTCGACTTCAAATTTTAAAAGTATGTATTATGATGTCTTTAACACGTACACAAAAATATATAATTTTTTGGCCGTACTTCTATATCACGACTACCTTAAGAGAATTATTTAACAATTAATAAAATTTGCTTCATACAAGCTTACAACAATTAATAAAATTTACAAACATTTGCAAAAAAGTAATGTAGCCTTATTGCAACTATTATTTCGTAAATAACCAAATTTTAAAACTACTAAAATATACATAGGGTGTTTAATTTAAAATAACAAAGTTTTCCTATTTTAGTAGAAAATAGGCCATATTTTTTTGTGCTAATAAAAGACCACAACGGAATTCGCAAATAAAAAAACGCATTTTTATAGGTAGGTTACGATTTGTTTACGATTAAATAAAAAGATTTCAGTATATTTATAGCATAATTGCATTTGGTGTAGAATTACAATACATTTAATCCACCCCTGTCATATTTAGGGTAGGTTTTTCACCACATCTCTACATCTGGGGTGAGCATGGCAACGCATGCCTGTTTTATAAGTTGACCCTTCTTAGGTTCCCGTTCCCGATAGCGGATTTGTTAGTGCCGTTTTGGCTTTCTATTCTGATAAACGCATCTATTTCATACACACTACACCGGTATAACACGGCGCGTTATGTTTTTGAATTTTTATTGACGCAGTGATATTGTGGATTTTTACTTTGGGATTAAATTGGCGTTTACAAATTTAGGACTTATTGGTAGGTTATAAAAAGGAAACCAAAGACAATATAACTTTAAACTATTATTCTCTTTTGGAAAACCTAATATACGTTTTGGCTGGTTTTAATCTAATAACAATTTTCTTGTATTACATTTTGCCTCCAGAATTTTTTTCTTATATGCAATTTTATTTAAAAATATTACAAAATAAAATTTATTGCTGCAATTTTTATTAACAATAAGGGTAAATTACTTATTAAAATTTAAAAACAACCAATTAAAATATTTAGTTTTTTTTAAATTAGGTAAATACACCAATAAGTTTTTGATTTTAATTTATAGATAATTAATTTGAACTAATACTTGACGCTTTCTTAGGTAATTTTTTTAAGCTTTATTCAAAAAATCACAATATATGAAAAATTGCTTTTGTCTGTGTTTTTTTTTTGCATAAAAAATGCAGCAATTTTAGGAATTTTAAAGTGCGCTTGGTCAAATATTCTATTCAAAACTTCTCTGATGTGTAAAAACATATTTAGAAAGTTAATGCGTGAATTTCTTTTGCGCTGGTTATAATAAGGTTTTAAAAATAACTACTTGTACAAAAAAAAAAAACACCGCACGGCCAACAGTTGTCTTTTAGGTCATTAACTAAAGGAATGCAAGTGGTTCCCCCTTATTTAACAAAAAAGTATATTTCAAGTTATTTCAAAAATCCCTGTATATACCAAATGTAAAAATGTATATTTGACATAATCAAAACAAAATAGAAACTAAGACATCCTGTGTCTCAAAAACGTTTACTTTTTGACTAAGGTAAATTGCTGGCACCGTGCCGTGAAGTATTTAATTGAAACATTTTATAAGCAAATAATCTAAATAAATCTAGATAAAAAAAAACTTTTGTAATTTTATAGATTAAACAAATAAAAGAAAAAGAAAAGACCGTTGATATATAATACAGAAAATAGAGAATTTTTTCTTGTAAAATTCCCCAGGAATATTTTTTCTACAAATAGGTGCAGTAGGACGTAATGAACCTAAAAACAAAATACTTTTCCTATTTATTTGTAGAACTTACCGTTCACGATTTAAAGGTATATTACTGTTTGTTTATTGATTTTTTACCGATATCTCTTCTTATAATTGTTTAAATAATAAATTGCCTATAACCAAACTTTTCAAACGATAAATTTTAAACAACTTTTTTTCCCAAAATTAATATTTTTAAAGTGACAATGCATTTCATGTTATACTACTGAGTACAAGGTTAATAGAAACAAAGTATGCATAGCGTAATTTAAATTTAGAATAGAAAACATAGTAATACCTGGCCAGATGTTAAATGACGTATTCAGAGCAAGCTGGCGTTAATCGTACAGTCCTAGAATATTTAAAATTAATGCGTAATAACTTCGAAAATACTAATTTTACAGAAAAAAGTTTAAAATGAGAGTTGCAGAAAATGTATCGATTTAAAAGTTTAGGTATTAGCAATTTATTTTAAAAAAGTCAATAAACAAATAGTAATAATCCTATAAATCGTATAATAGGAATGTTAATTATCTATAATAAAAGTCCTAATAAATTTGGGCCTCAAATGCACGGTTACGGAGATACAGGCCCAAACGGTTTTTCGCAAAATGGTATAACTTCTGGTCGCCATATTTATAAGTATATTGTGTTTTAAGATTCATTACGTCTTACTGAACATATTTGTAAAAAAAGCTCCTGAAGAATTATGTATTATGGACAAGAGTAAGTCGCTCCCCATTGCCTGTACTAGTAGAAGGAACCATAATATAAAGATTCTCAATTAGCATTAGTTGGCTAATTGAGAATTTTCTTATTGTTTATATCGTTATTTAATCAATTTCGTGACTGGAACTAATAAGACTATTTTAGGTTTAGTTAAAATAATTGTATTTTTCTTTTAGTAATGTATTCACAATGTAAATATAAACAATTTTAATACCAATAACACATAACAAGATCAAAATCTCACCATATGGTCAATAAAAAGCAAGGTACTTCGGCTCATAAAGCCATTTAAAGAAACAAAAAACGTTTTGTTTTAAGATGTATGACTGGATGAGAATAAAATCTAGACTGTGCTTGTTTAAAACCATAGTTACAACGCCTTGGTTTTGTGTTGGTAAAATTAAGTAAATATTTACAAAATCATAGGAAGGTAGGATTGCTATATTAATTAATAAGTTTACAAATTTGAGTCGCAATATTTTCTATACAGGGTGTCCAAAAATATGTGGGCAATCTCTTAGTTTCATCTAGAGCACATGAAAATAAGGTAATTGTTTAGAAAGTGGGAGCAACTCTGATTTTGACAAAATTTGGTATACGGGTGTTTTTGAGCCACTGATCACGAATCTACAATAATTTTTATTTGGAAACGTTTCAATCTCGAGATATTCGTCATCAAAATTAAAATGCAAACTATCCTTATTTAGTTTTGCTACTTCTTTTTGCATAAAATTCGTGATATTACACTAAATTGGCACACAATATTTTATGACAATCTTTAAAAACCTTTTTTTTTAGTTATTTTATACGTTTTTTAATAAATTTCAAATCTTATACCCCTAAAACACTGAAACCATCCAAACACCTATGTATATGAAAAATTGCGACTTGATTTGAAGTGAACCTTTAATTTTAATAAAGAAAGGCATGTTATTAAAAGGTTTTTTTAATGTTTAATGAAATATTGTATAGTAATTTAGTGTTATATAAGGAATTTTGTGCATAAAGAAAAAGACATATATAGTAAAAGTAAGGATAGTTTAAAGTTCAAATTTAATGACGAACATCTCCAGATCCAAAAGTTTTTTAAAGAAAATTAGTGATCAGCGCCTCAAAAAACTCCCATTTACCAAATTTCATTAAAATCGGAGTTGCTTCCACTTTCTAGACAATAACCGAAAATAATGTGACAAGTTCCTTTAATTTTTTGTTTTTTAAACCCCTCCCTTACAGAGATTGTGCCCTTAAAGGATGCCGCTGAAAACTGGCTTTTCTTGAATAACTTTTATAGTATTTGGTATGTTGAAATAGTTTTTTAATATGATGAATACAAGTTAGAACTGCTAATCATGGTATCTGTATCTCAAAAGTTAAGAAATTTAGGACAATATGTTCATATGAACTTTTCTTTCTAAAATAAGTTAAGAAATTATACCTTGTATTTTTAGCCATCAATTAAATTACACCCTGTATAGAGTGTAAATAGATTGAAGAATAGATCAATAAATTAAAGCGTTTTTGAAAAAACAACTTTTTCTTTAAATACGGTTGCATTAAATAATTTTGTATGTTGGTTTGACAAAAACAATAAGCTTTAATTCTTTAAGTTATATAACCCTCGACAATTATTTTGCAACATTAGTTTTTGGTGTCATGAAAATTAGAGAAAATCCTTTCTGAAAAGTTCTTTTTAATGACACAGAATAATCTTATGTTTTTTAATGTCTTCACTAAAAAAACTGTTTTGCTTTATTATACAGGACGCAAACATAATTAGCACTATCGTGTAAGGGTTAGTTCGACCTTAGCAAACTTATGAATGTATTTTTTACAAGGACATTATTTTAAAAAGTCTTGATTAGAATTTATCCTATTAAAAATATATTTTGTTCTACAAAGCCCTAAAATATTTATTTACGAAAAATCGATTTTTTTTCAACCTTAAAATATGCTTTTAGGAACAAATATCTGGGTAAAGAGGAGCTTTAAAAAATATTATAATTTATCATATATTGTGGAACACCCTGTATAAAAAGATACTTAAAGAACATACAAAAAGAAGGGTAAGAATCTTTTTAAAAGTAACCAAGGACTCTGTTAAGAGCTTTCACTTATTTATTATTTATACACCCTACTTGTATGCAGTCGGACCAGTTTTTCAAAAATATGAAATGCTGTTAATAAGTCTTTTCAAGTCATTTAACATTGTATAATCGTCTATTTAAGTAGGCAAAAACCTTTGACAACCCATTTACTATTTCAAATCCATATACATATTATACGTACTGTAAAGATATTAAAAATATGTATTCCTTTCACAACTATTTTAATAAAAACTACAGACGACTAAAAGGAAAAATGGCATCCTACTATAATAAATTCTTCATCTACTCATGTAGGTACTCTCATTCAATGCATATCTGCATAGAATAAAAGTAAAGTTTTACATATTTATAGTTGGAAAATAGTGAGTACCTACAGTTAATTTGTGTTATTTTACACCGTCAACAATTATTGATATACTAAGGTATATACAAAATCAGCCAGTCAGAAATGGAAACAGGCATTGCGTAAAAAGGAGACAATTACAACAAATGCCGGCATGTAAACATTTCAGATTGGATGACTAACTTGCTTTGATATTGCATTACTAGCTGAAATACCTTAAAAAATAGCTGATACAGTTTAAATTGCTAACAACGTATAAGAAGTTGATAAATTAACTTTATTCAGATCTTTTTAATAAAATTGCTCGCGAATCAAGAATACCAAAAAAAAAAGAATAAGGCTGTAGTAAACGGACAAATGGCACACAGAATGTGTAAAACATCAAAATAAAATACTAAGGAAGAGTAACTTCTGAACCCATCATATAAACAAAATTTAAGGCTATTTATTTACAAAATATGATAATTCTTTGGGATTCTATACAACTAGCTGTAAGTAAAAAATATTAAAATTATTCCTTAAACCTAATCGAATTCAGGGCCGGAAATGGGTCTACAATTCTTAATATCTCTCTTGTCAACTAACTTAAATACAGGGACAAAAAGCGTATTTTTCAACATTTTGGGAAAATACCGAGGTTTTGAAACTGATTTAAGAGGACGTGAGTGTCAAGAAGAGAACTTTAGGGCATCTCGTGACGAACAGTGCTTTTTGTACAATATTTGTTTATTTTTTATGACAGTCTAAACACGAAAGCATGTATAAAACATAGAGTATTGTAGATGCCTACTTGGTTTTTAGAAAGTTTAATTATTTTTATCACCCAGCTCCGTTAATATAGTTACAAAAACTGAACAGGCAGACCTTTTATACATCATAATGCCACCATATACTTTATACTACTTCACAAAATAAGGGTAGAGCTTCATATATTTTTTTTCAAAATGTCATTCGTTTTCGAGTTACAAGCCGTCAAAGTTCAATTTTTATTTTGGTTTTTCGCCATATTGCATTTTTTTAACCAATCCAGTTGATATTGGGCACACAAATCAAGCTTTGCAGATTCTAAAATTTTAAGACAAAAGTACTTTTTTAAATACCGCCAGAGGGCACTTTACCTAAAACTTAAAATTTATTTACATCATAACTTTTTATTTTGACAGATATCGTAAAGCTGGAGGTGCTATTTTATAAAAAAATCAAAAACTTTAAAAGTAAGATACTCCTTATTAAAGTCGATAAACCTCACCGTTTAGGCACCAATAGACATCAAAGTTTTCATCAATTTCAATCAAATTACCAACATACATATAAAAAGTTTTTTTATATTTAACACACCCTACTTTAAAAACTAAGACGTTTAGGACATATGTTAATAAGAAGTTTTTTCTTATTTTCTGTTGTGGAAGTTTGTCGGTTAAGTTACTGGACACCCTGTATGTATGTAGGTAAATTGATTAAAATTGATGAAAACTTTGATGTCTATTGGTGCCTTAACGGTGAGGTTTATCGAATTTAATAAAGATTACCTTTTTTTCAGTTTTTAATTTTTTATAAAATGGCGCCCCAGCTTTGCGATATCTATCAAAATAAAGAAGTTATGATGTAAATGAAATTTAAATTTTAGTAAAGTGCCCTCTGGCGGTATATAAAAAAGTACTTTTGTCTTAGAATTTAAGGATCTGCAAAGCTCGATTTGTGTGCCAAATATCAACTGGATTGGATTAAAAATAAATGCAATATGGCGGAAAACCAAAATAAAAATTGAACTTTAACGGCTTGTAACTCGGAAACGAATGACATTAAAAAAACTTTTATGAAGCTCTACCCTATTTTGTCAAATAGAATCACCCCTTAAGTTTCGTGATCGATATTTGAATCACCCTGTATAAATAATTGCACCATCTTAACCACCTCATATTCGCCCTGTATAATATCATCCAGACGACTCTCACAGTTTAACGAGGACTCTGAGCCAAAACTTACTTTAAATAAATATAAATCATGCCCGACATCGCTTAACTTCACTTTTTGTTTCGTGGAAAGCAGTGTTTCAATACGATATGTTATTTAGTAGGATGAAAGCTTTATTGTCAAAATACAATGTAGTAATAAAAATAGACTATAAACTGTAGTCAAATAAGTTTTATCAAAAAAATTTTAAACTGTAAAAAATCTTCAATACTAAGACTAAGACGAGGATTACCGGACCCGCTAATTATCTAGCAAAAACTCACTATAACAAAAAATGATTATTATAAACTAGACCAGTAGTGAAGGTTAGAGAATAGTGGATGATTAGAATAATTTATTAGTTGATATACATAATGGAAATAGAAAATAGGTGCGACAAATACTTTAACTAAAACAGAGTAAAATAATGAAATTGAAACTATACTGGAAGTGGCGCAGGTGATCACGCACAGCAAGAACCAAGTGGTAAAAATTAAAGATTATTGTTTGGAATTTTTATGACAAGGTTTTCAGCGAAAAGGAAAAGCTGGGAAAAGAATTATTGATAACAATAAAAGGAAATATCAATGGGTATTTATAGTTAGGTAAATAATTGCATTTATTAGTAAGAAACTATAACAATGGAAGTGTTGCAAGCACTAAAAATGTAAATTTTATGTATATTACAATTTTACTTATAAAACCACAAAGAAGTTATGATTTCATTGCTTTTTTACTTTTAGAAACCACACCTTTGCAAGTAGTTACAAAAAAGTCATTTATTTAGTGTTAGTGAAACTAGTAAAGAAAAATATAAAAATATTTTTTTATGCCCGACAAATACATAAAATCTTTAAATAAGTTTTTTTTTCTGTCTAATAAATACTGATTTTGCAGTGACCGCCAAAAAGTTAAAATCATATAAATTATCAGTAGTTTTAGATCACCCTTTAATATCAAAATTTAAAAAAAATCCTTTTTAATTGGAAATTAGTAATTAAAATTACAAAATAAAATCAATTTTATATAATATAATGATTTTAATTCTTTTACATTTACGGACTTAGAGTAGATACCTGCGAAATAATAGTTTTCGGTTTTTTATTAATGTAAAAAACATACCCAAAATATTTTTTTAATTACATAGGTCTGCAAGAAAAAAATATTGTTCGTCTATTTATCATGGATCTTTTCCGGTGTATGTGACTACCAAAAAAAAGGTCTTCAAGTTACAAACATAACATATACCTATATCCTAATATCAGGCTGACTTATTGGTTACATTAGTTACCTTAGATGCTGTTTTGTGTACTTTGTTTTCTATCACTATATTTATCAACATTGTGACTGCAGTTTCGAAGCTTTGCTACATTTTCAAACTGAATATTCTAAACTACTTGAAACTTGTATATATATACACGTACAATTGGTTAACACATTTTTAATAATAGTGCCTATCCTAAATTTTAAAAAACTGTAAATAGTGGGCTGCTCCTCAGGTCGGTCTGGTCATTCAATAAATTTATTGAGGGTTTTTATTGGCTTTGTAAATTTCAATAGACTCTAAAATGTTAAGTTTTTACTTTTCGGTGCGTCTATTGAAATTTACAAAGCCAATAAACCCTCAATAAATTTACTGAATGACCAGACCGACCTGAGGAGCAGCCCACTATTTACAGTTTTTTAAAATTTAGGATAGGCACTATTATTAAAAATGTGTTAACCAATTGTACGTGTATATATATACAAGTTTCAAGTAGTTTAGAATATTCAGTTTGAAAATGTAGCAAAGCTTCGAAACTGCAGTCACAATGTTGATAAATATAGTGATAGAAAACAAAGTAATTTGTCTCATTTTAATTTAAAATGGACTATCACAAAGTAACGGACAACTCAATCCAATTTTAGGAAGGCATTTCTGGAGGGAAGAGATAATTACTTTCTTTACCCACCTCCCCACCCTATCTTTACCAGTGAATTTGATAAATAGTTCTATATAAAGATATTTATTTAGAAAATAGGTATCACGTTTAGTATCTGTGTTATATATATTTTTTCAAAACACATTTTTAGTTTTAAATATATATCTTGAATATAATAGCTAAAGATATAACTCCTGTTTATTTTTACCCCATGCTTAAGTTTAAAATTAACAGCTCTAAAGTAAGTAATATTAAAAGAATAGCATTCTGCAACATTTTTTTTTTTTTGGGTTTTGAACGGTAGTTATATCCAAGGGTACATTTTAGTTTTAAAAACAGCAACAAATTGGTTTAAAGTAAAGTTTATTAAATAATGTAGCAATATTAGGTATAAAGTACGTTTCTAAGAGTAAAAAATTATAGAATCAAATATTTTTAAATGAAACAATTGTAAAGTTAAAAAGTTTGGTTTGTGCCCAAAACAAACGTTCTTATGGCCCATTGAGCTCAGCCCCAGCCTCCCCTACAAAAAGCCTGAAATGCCTACTTGTGATATTAAGAAGCAACCTTTTTTAAAATAATAAATAGTTCTGGTTAGTTCTGGTTAGTTCTCTTTGGTTTGCAACCTTATCTTCCTGGAAGTTTCCATCCAAATTGTTTATTTTTTGACAAAAAGATATTTGTGTAATACTACAAAAATACCGTTGAAGTTGCCGACAGGATAAAACAATTTATAAGGCAATATTAATAGTTAAATAAAAATAATAACACATGTTTTTAATTCTGACGGCACCTCTTAAAATTTGCCCATACAGTACGAAAATATGTAATAAACATGTATTATCGCAACAGAAAAATTATTCCACCCTATGTACTTAGTTGAACACGTTAAATGGGTCATAATAGTAATAAATTTACAAACAATTGAATTACCAGCAAATTACCATATTTCCTGATAAATCGTTTTAAATAATCTTTTTCCTGGATGACTTTTTTTTATTTGGACCACTCCTTTTATAAGTTCCTTCATAATTTTTAAATATAATAGATCCATGAGAAGGTTACTATACGTGGATTTATTATAAAACAAGTTGCTTCATATTAAAGAAAAAATATTTTTGATTTAAATTATAATACAGGTTTATTCTAGTAGGGGAGCATTTTTATTGAAATTTTATTTTTAAAAAGACACTTTTAAAAAAGTACATAATTGGTTTTAATGATTTTGGAACATATTTTAAATAGTTATTATTATAGTTTAAAAACTAAAAACACGCTTTAAAACACATCGAACTAAAAAGTGGAAAATAATGAATAAACTAGCATTATAGTAAAAAGCGTGGGGAGCTCGATATACGAAAAATATGGCATAAGGCAGAAGTAGAGTTTTGAAAAGAAAAAATAATTTAAGGTTAGTGGTAAAGTATTGCTTCAATATTTACCGTTGCCATCGTTTTTGGAGAATTTATTATTTGCAGGCCCACGATAAAGTGTTACAGTGAAAACCTTTGAACCTAATTTACTTTTATTGTGATCTGAATTGTAAGTAATAGATTACTAATAAACTATAGATATATTTACGTATTAGAAACGCATTGTTACAGTTTTCAGTTGAAAATAATTTATATGTAAGACTACTATATGACTTCTTTTAAAGACCAGAAAAAGAATTGAAACACTTATCGTAATAACATGATAAGCTACAAACACGAAATACAGAGTTGTAAATTTCTAAGTTAAAAAGTATTATAATTTTTTACTGTTTTGTTTTGTGTGTAGAATTAAAAGCACAGCGTGCATGTTAAAATAAATTTAAATTTTTAGTCATAAATCATTTACAATCTTAACATTCTTAACTTAACTAAATCCGATACATACACACGCTATCGTAGAAAAAACATTGGGATCAAAACTTTAAAGTTTTCAAAACTCTCGTTCAAACTCTGTATTTATAGTTTATTTTTGTAATACACAAAAATACAATGTGTAATAAAAAATCTTATATATTTTATTAGAAAACTCAACAGTGACCGTCAAGGAGTTGTACACATATGAGAAAAAAAGATTTTAGTACTGATATTATAAATAAAAACTTTTTATACAAGTACATCTAGTACCCAGTAACCTAAAATTCAATAATCGCATCCGGCTCATAGACGGCGCGGCGTTTGGTAAAATAATAAATGAAAATTAAATTCAAATATAAAAAGTGAGGTAAGTTAACATGATACCAAAATAATGTTAGTACTTCAATAAAAAAAGTTTTATCGCTCTTCGTTATGGAGATATTGTCCTCTAAAGTTGGTATAAAATAACTTATTTCGAATATAACTTTCGAACTGTTGCCACAGTACCAATGATATTTGGTCTACTAAATAACTTCGTAGTAATGCTTTTTTCATAGGTAAATGGCTTTTCAGTAAGGCGGAAGGACGACGATTTTTTCACTAAATGTATGTATTTTTAACACAGATAACAAATTTGACATTTTGCTTTAACCGCTTAATCCTTTATCATTTTTGTACAAAAAGAAATACCTTATTAGAATCGATATCTTGGACCGTTTCTCACAAAATCGCATTTTAAGGCCAGACATATGTACCAGCATTTTGTGTATAATAAAATATTTCATTTTTTTGAATTAAAAAATTAAATATCACGAACACCATTATTAGTAATTTTACCACACTTTAATCATTTTATCTAAAAAATTGAATCTTTTTACCTAAATATGCTGGTATGTCTAGATTTAAAATGCAATTTTATGAAAAATAAAGTGTATCTTTTCTGTACAAAAAGATAACAGAATTAAACGGTCAAAAGCAAAATGACAAATTTGTCGCATCCTGTATAATTCTTACTTACTGAACAGAAGTTTAGCTATGGAAAAAAACATAACTGTGATGTTATTTAGTAGACCAAATATAATTGGTACTGTGGCAACAATTCGAAAGTTAAAATTAAAATAGGTTTTTTATACCAACTTTGAAGGTCTTTCAAACGAAGAGTAATAGAACTTTTTGTTATATAAAGTACTAACATTATTTTTGCTCAGTCTATCACCACTACCATTTGTGACCTCACCTTTCCGAACACCCTGTATATATTTTAGATATCATGTCAACTTACCTCACTTTTTAATATTTTAATTTAATTTATTATTATCCCAACCGCCTCCTATGAGCCATATGTGATTATTCAATTAATTTTAGGTTATCGGATCGCAAAGGTAGTTGCTAAAATTTTATATATAGTTATTTTAAAAATACATTTTTTGTTTTCATATGTATTAAACTCTTAAGCGGTCACTGTATGAAAACAAAAAAATCCTAGGTATTTGTTGTGAAAATAAATAAATAAAAATCATATAAACAAAACACAACTTGACGGCTTTTTCGCTGTATAGTAGGTACTAAAATCAAAATTGGGGGCGGCGGATCTAACTATATTTTTTAGGTTAAATGAAGTGTTGTTATCGGCTTAAAAGTCACAAACAGCGTCATACAAATAAAACCCATTATCTGACTAGAATACAAATTTGAAAGAAATGGGCAGGTACCACGTGAAGCGTATCTAAAGACAGACCGGCAAGAAAAAGTGTTGTCATTACGTTAATGGGTACGGATATATCAAAATGTTTATTGTGTTTTGAGTTTAATTGTCTGTGAAAATGTACGTGATTATTAATCTAATAAATCATATTTTTATTGCTTTAAGTAAGCCTAATGGTCTTTATTGTTTAATTAAAATAATATCTAAAGGAATATAAATAGGTAGCAATAAATAAATTTGTTGTTTTAAATAAGCCAACAACTATTTGTTTGCTTTTATATTAGGATTTATTTTCTTTTTAAATATCTAAATTTTAATATTTTTCAAAATTTGAAAAAAAATCACAAATTAATTATTATTTTTAAACAACAAAAAGAAGCAATATATGATTACTTACATTCGTAAAATTTAAAAACCTAGAAAGTCAAAAATATATATTCACAAAAAAATCAGTTTAAAAGTTTTTCCGGATAAAATGTTATGGAGGATGTCTCTACAAAATACCAAAATAAATTCCTTAAACTAAAATGCAACGATCTAACGTAAATTACATTCGATTAGTCGTTATTGAAATACACGCTGTTAAAGTTGTTTTTCTTTTTTCAAGCTAAAAATCAAAACCTGCTAAAGTTATTTTTTAATGTAAAGAGAGCTGCAATCTTTTACATATATTTAAAATGCGATACATTTTTTCTGCCGTTGTTATTTATAGCTCTGGTAAAACAGTTTCGCTCCCCTATATTTTTAAACAAAAAGATATACTTATCTATTATTGTATATGTATATGTTTCAGATTAAATGTTTTATGTCACACAAAATGAAAATAATTTGTATTTCCTATACCTTTATTTGGACCAAGCTGGTATTTCTGAATGTTCTGTACAAAGTGCTACCATAAATTCTTTGCGCTAAAATGCAAGTTACGGGGCTTCAAAGCAGAACAATTTAATAAAACCAGAAACAGGGTTTTAACTGTATTTTGCAAACGATTAATTTTTTTACTATGGTAAATTACATTGGATGGTTGTACCTTTGCCCAAAGAATTTATTGTAACATTTTTACAGACCTTTTGGACACTACCAGGTGGCTTAAAAATGCTGAATTACTTTGGGAGATTATCTTCTTTAGCTGTAAAGACCTTTTAAAGGTTTTCAAAATGTGTTTATGCATACCGAATACAGGTGGTCAAATACAGCGGTATTCAAATACTTCTTTTCCTTAGTATTCGAATCCTTCCGTAAGAATGTTGATTGTACAATTTGTGCGGGGCCTTTGGCTGTTAATCCTGGCACATTGTAAGATCGTAAAAATTTCTGCTTGAAATACAGAGGCGTGGTTTCCCAGTGGAAAGGTCAAACGAGTGTTTCCCATCTTACTGTAGACACCTGCTCCTGACCCTTCTTCGGTTTTGGACCCGTCCGTATACCAGGTTTGACCTCGAAGAGAGAGTCTGAAATTTTCGTTTGCCCAGTTCTCCCTTGGGTGTATTGTCACCTGAAAGGGTCTTCTGGGTACGATTTGTGGGGTCATATAGTCTGTCCTCATATCCATTATGGGACTCCTTATGATATTTTTATTTCCATGTGTCCTGATCTAACTTTTGTGTTGCTAAGGTTATTTTTCAGTCTGTATACCCCCATTCTCGCCTCCCTGGCATACAATGACTATGTCATCCGCATACCCTAAAACTTCATGGTTGTTGCTCTTAAGCCTGTCTATCAGCCCGTCCACAACAAGGTTCCAGAGAAGGGGAGATAATACTCCCCCTGTGGGCATCCCCTTGCTACTCGCGCCGACAGAGTTTCACCCAAAGGTGTCGAGTGGATCATGCGGTCTTTTAGCATGCAGTCTATCCATCTGCAGCATGTTTCGTCAACTTGCCTGTGACGAATCGCCCTTGTGATCACTTCAAAAGAGGTGTTGTTAAATTAAATGCTGAATTACTTTGGGAGATTATCTTCTTTAGCGGTAAAGACCTTTTTTTGGTTTTCAAAATGTGTTTATGAATACCGAATACTGGTGGTCAAATACAGCGGTATTCAAATATTTCTTTTCCTTAGTATTCGAATCCTCAGTACTCAAATACTTTTAAGACTAAGGTATTCGACCCAACTTGGATGTACTGAAGGTAATAATATGTTCTATATTTTTGAGAAGGATTTAGCCTTTATTAAATGCTTTGAAATTCTTACTACATTTTCGCTGGATGCAATTTTTATAAAGTATAAAAAATAGTCAGATTTTAGTGACAAATCTGCTACTTTATTACACCAATTATTACTAGCAAAAGCTTTTATTAGGGGTCAACATTTTATCGTAAAATTCACAATTCACAAGATTTTCTAAATCACACATCCAGGAATACCCAAGTTAAGTTTGTGAGTATCCAAATACTGTAAATACGAATGTTAATACCCTTTAGCCAATTCTTAGACTTTAAATGTGTTAATTATTTCATATTTATCTGGCACAAAAAATACGACTAAAAAATAAACGCAAAAAAAATGTACATAAAGTATCTAAACACGTACAGACGCTTTAAAGAAAACATTTTTTAAACGCATTCTAAAAACCCTGCAAATGACTTCTACAAGCTGGCAATGGAAAAGTTTAATTAGTTTTATTATTAAGTTTATTTTATTTTACTATTTTTTTTTTAAGTTTTGTGATCGATTTTTGAATCACCCTATAAAAAATGCTTAACTTCTGTTTTTTCGGGCTGCGTCATATTAATAAAAAGAGCAAAATTAACAGTAATCACGGATATTGATTTTAGCAGCAATACAAGGAAAAGAACGGGAAAGACGATATGAAAATAGGGGAGTCAAGGGCCCTAGGGATCAAACAATGTCTGGATCTGCCGCCTGAGGTTAATAATTTCTTGATGGAGTAGGATTTTATTACAGATTGTATATCAGCTATAAATTGAAAAGAGTGAAAAAAATAAATACTAACATCAATTTTAGGCGTTCAACCAATTATAACCGCGGTAATAATTGGTGACAACTTTGACGTATAATAATAACAATATTACATTGTTTAAACGTTAACATAACCGATTGGTAAATACCGTTTTAAAATTGGTTCTTTACCTTAAATTGATGTAAGTAAATAATACGATAAATAACCCAAATTCAATAAGTTGTTTTTTTAATGTCCTAGCTAGAACCAAAATATACCATTAAAAAAATTCTACCGATAATATAAGACTTTAAGAGGCTTCTAGTAATTTTATCAAATAGAATATACAGAATGTTCCAACTGTATTTTTACACAAAATAACGTTGCTCTTCTACAAGATACAAAAACAAATTAAAAAAAAGTGTGTTTAAAAACATTTATTTTATTAGTAACATTGCTTAATATTGAAGGTGTCTTAAAACTAGAGTTTTTATTAGCAAAAAGGTTTTTTTAGAAACACCCTGTATATTTTGACAAATTTTGACTCCTTATTGAATTGTACATACTGTCCACGGGTGGAGTTAACAAGAGGACAAATGGACCAAAAGTTTGATAAAAAAAGTCATTCTTCATAAACATTTTTGCTTGTAAAAAAATAGGATTCACGAAGGGAAAACGTTTGTTTAAAAACAGACATGATTTTTTGTCCTTAGAAAAATTTATTTAAAATAATGTTTGTTTTCGATAACAACAATATACCAAAATTTTATTAAACTCAATAATTAAACGAAAATGCCTTGATCACATATGCAGCCGAAAAATTGTGTTGTGTAGGAATTTAGAGAAAGCAGATATAACGAAAAAATAAAAGATTGCAAACGATTTTTTTATACAGAATAATTAACTAAAGTGCTTATTGTAATAATTCGCTAAGCCACGGTAATCTGTTTTATTCTCTAATTTAATAAATTATTAATATAAAAGCAACAATAAAAAGCTTTAAGTACCTAGTTTCCTTGGAGTTTATAAACTTATAAAAAGGAATTAAGGTTTATTTTTGTTAAAGTTAATTTAGCACATTTTTTTAAAATCAAAAACTTAATAACTTTGTATTTTAGGATTGTGGCTTATCGTATGTTTACAATAAGCCCATAAATGCAATTTTTTATTCTTTGAAAAAACTAAACCAATAAATAAGTTGTGTATTAGGTTGTGGTGTGTATTTGTGTTTATTGTTAATCGATTAGAATTAAAAATGTGGCTTAGAATTGTTGTACCAAATTATTCATTATCCGGAAAATACGTCAGTGCCTTGTTTTTA
The DNA here is from genome assembly GCA_014170235.1 of Listronotus bonariensis. NCBI lineage: Eukaryota > Metazoa > Arthropoda > Insecta > Coleoptera > Curculionidae > Listronotus > Listronotus bonariensis. The sequence goes on from JACEGR010006338.1 coordinate 18,141, forward strand.
ATTATTAATTAATTTATGTCCTTAAAATCAACCTTTTTTATTTAAAATAATTGGTTATTTTCTTACTTTTTCTCCATTATTAGTAATTTTTTTTTCTTTAGCAGTTATTTTTCAAAAATATGCATATAAGTAAAGAATCACCATTTTTAAATAATAAAACCCTCTTTTTTATCTTTTCTTTGCGAACCTCACATATCTTCTCAAAGTATTTACCCTTAATAGGTCTTGGGATAATAATTTCCTACCAAAATGTTTTAAAAGAACCAGTGATAAAGTATACCCACTTATCCCCACCAGATCAAGCATGTCATAATTGAGCCGTTGAAAGTCAGAGTGGTCTAAGTTAAAATTTATCGAATCTTACTATTTACTTAGTGTTTTTAAATTCCTCGTAATGATTTCTGTATATTCACGAAATATAGAAAGTTCTAACCAGAAGGCATCTTCTACATTTGGTGAAAATTAGAAAATCCTTATCAAAAATTTAAAATCACTAAAAGCATTGATTTGTTTAATCTTGACTTCAGACCACTTGGCTTTTAATGGCTCAATTAATGAGTCGAGTTTTGGCAAGTTTCAGTCTCTTTTAGCAAGATAAAAATTTAGGTTTTATGTCGTTTGGTGGGAATATATTCTCCCAAGGAACGTTAAGGAACTCAATAAAAAAAACAAAAGAAGTTGCATTTTTTTAAATGTAGAGTTTTGTGAAAATGCAGTGTTTTTTTTATTTTTGGTATGGTTTTTCGGTTATACGTATTCCAAAGATCATTGTTTATTTCATGTATTTTCAGTAAATAAATTTTAATAGCATAATATTATATTCTAAATGTTCATGTATGTAATTGCTTAATATTTTCAAATATTTCAGCTCATATGACACGTAGAGCTCTGTCAAAGGTACACACATGATCCCTATAACCTACGCAACCCAAATATAAATTCATTTTGAGGATTTTTTTGCCCTAAGTGTTAATAGACAAGACAAAAAGTTAAGTATTACCGATTTACATTTTTAAACGTTTTTTATTAATAAGCATAAGCTAATGGACTTGCACAATTATTTTATGATTTTAAAAACGTACAGAAATAATTAAATAAAAAACTAATCGAGAACGAGTGCATTGCGTGTTCCATTGATTTTGTCCATTTTTAGAAATTGGTTCGCTCTTAATAGTCAACTCTTTAATCCGATGATGACATGAACAACTGCACAATCGGAAATTAAACGTCAAGACCAGGTTTCACCAAACTTGGAACTAAGAATGATAAATTAATATGCTAAAAATGTAAGGTGTGACAAACTAATGGTATTTAAGTTATTATTTGTGTTTGCTCTATAAATGGTATAACTATACCAACCTAAAATTGTGTGTTTTAGGACTGGATGTCTAACTATACAGGGTGTTTCCTTACTACGGTACGAATGCTAAAGGGCTGATTTGTTATGTCTTTTTACAAAAAAAAAAAATCTCATGAACATATGTCCGAACTTGCTTTATTTGTGAAATACAACGCGTTAAAGTTTAAAGAAAAAGTCGGTATTTTATTGATATCTTAAAAGCCCTTAAACCGATTTATAAAAATTTTTAGACACCTATGTAATGTAATAAGGCGCTTGTAAAGCTCGGTCTAGATTAGGATCATGGGTCCAGTGGCGTCCCAGTAGGCACCACAGCCAATATCATTGTGAGAAAAAGTACGTCACTGACTTTTTATAAAGTTTCAATCCTTTTTTCTGATTAAGCAATTACCAGTCCAACTTTTCAGTGTCATGTTTTTCTTTGTATCGAGCTTCTTTTTGGGAGAATAAATTAAAGAATAATATTTGCTAATATTATTTTAAGGACATCACATAAAATATTAACTTTCACCCTTCTCACTTCCTTGCCTTGAAGCGATATCCCTTAAAGCAATAAATCCCCTGCCCTTGCTAAGAATAAAAAGGTACAACATTTTAAATTTAACTATGTTTCCGTTTTTGACTTCAGTTAGGGGTTAAAAGCAGACCACTTAATGTATAAAATCAAAAATCCATTTTTGTCATCCAGATCAGCAAAATATTTTGAACATAATAACCATAACACTTTTGTTTAAGATGGCTCTAATTTTGCCACACCCATACTTTTATTAACTGGGGTAAAAATTATATTTTTTTTGTTTCAGGATTTGGATCATCCTGTAAAGTGAAGCAGGTAATTTTTTTCTCTTATGCCTAAATATAGTTCCTTTACAGATTTACAATAATATTACTTCCGGAATAATACAGCGTGCCTTTTTAGTTTCGCACCCTAAGGGAAACTTTTATTATTAACTTTATATATAAAAAGTCATTATTAATAAAAAGTTCTGCAGGGCCTAAAACCTAATAGAAAATCATCCGATGTTAAGTACCTCTATTTTTGAAAATATTGAAAATTGACGACTTCAGTGGATAAAGGTTATTCGTTTTAAGTAATTGAGATTTTGATATGTTTGGACGTAGTTTATTCTTGTTTATTTTTTCACGAATTTTACATTTACAAGCAAAGAGAGTACTTTTAAGTTAAAAACGGGCAAATATAAGAATATTGCAGTACAAGTATCAGAATAACAAAATGTCACCTAACATCTTCATCCACTGACTTTTTTATTTATTATAAAGAAAAACGTTTAGAATTAAAAATTACCTAAAGATATGCAAGCCCATAACAATGAAAATTTAAATTTGTACATAAGTGAATACTTATTTTGAAATAAATCTATCTAAAAAAGCTCTGCCAAAACAACGAAAATTCACAGAAACGCTCGTTATTGCATAAGTAAATTAAAAAAAAGTTTTTGACGTGACAACCAAAAAACATGACTCATGCGGCGTTACCTCGCGCGTTCCATTTAATACTTAAAGTGCAAGCGAGAGCGCGGAACGAGCGACAAGGAGGCACAATCTCCGTGTTCGGCAGCGTTCGACATCTGTTTCTCACCTGGTTAAGTGTGCGTGCAGTGAAAAGTGCATGTGATGTTAATTGTTTATAGCAATGATAGTTGCGGCAATAAAGGTAATGATTTTTCGACGTTGTCACGTTCAACTATCGAAAGTAAACCGACTTTGCAGACAACCTTTTTTTTTGTAATTGAACAACTTTGCATATTTTAAAGTTATTTTTAATCTTTAACATTGTTTCTTTATAAAAAATTTATAATTGTGAAAAATAAACGTGCTTTCGTTTTATGCAAAACTCATATTTTTAAGATACCCCGTATTCCACCTGAAAAAATCTGATAATTGCATTTTAGGTTTTCAAAGCATGCGAAATTTTTTATAATGAATAACTTTTGTTATAAAATTATTAATAAAAGAAGTTTCCCATATGATGCGTACTTAACACACGCTGTAGTATCTTTATTTATTGTAGTAAAATACAAAGAAACTGTTAAATAATCTATAATAAACGACGATGAGTACGATGTAATTTAAGAAAATTTGTAGTAGCAAAATAGAATATTAATATTAAAAAAAATAATTAAAATTAATATAATACACTTAATTGTATTCGCACTTGGTTTCTTTCAAAACATTTTTTTAATAATATTACGTGGACAAAATATTAAAACAAACTAGTCCGGGAAGTAGCAACGTTAGGAAAACAAAAATTTTTGGTTGGCTGATTTTTTTTATTATCTTCTTTCGGGTAGATATTCGGCTGTCTGGCAGGAGGTTGCGGTTGCGTTGGCGCCTAGCTGTGACCTTGACATTTGGAGCTGTCACCGATATGTCAAGAAATGTAGACTTTGGTCGTATATTATCGTTTTAAGTTTTATAAAATATACCGAACATTGCAAAGGTAATATGGGGGACGACTGTATAATTAGCAATAATAAAAGTGGCTGCCAATAAAAAAAACATGTGTGATAAACTTATCTAAAGACAAGAAATTAAAAATAAGGTTCCCTAAAATGTTTTCAAAATCTTCGAATATTACCTGTACAGGTAGAATGCGAACTAATAGATGCAACCACTACCGCCAGCCAGAATGCTCGGGGTATATTCAGAAGAGAAAGAAGAAGAACATATTAAGAAATTAGCTGACCTAAAATTATTTTTTTAAACTTTTAAAATAAATATTTATAAATTAACAATGCAATTAACATGACTATTGACCTGCACTATCAAGGCAAAGGTGCATTGATCAACTTACTTTCGCTTTCAGCGTTAAAACCTCGTTTTTTGCCATTGTGAACTGCTAGTTTATCGAAGTTAACCACATTTACAAAAGGTAACACATCAGTTGCTAATTAATGTTTTAACAAATGTATTGTGATATCCTGTTACCACTACTGTAGCTAATCCAATAATTTAAATTTTAAAAAAAATAAAATCATATACTTTTAAACTAAATATTTTATTGTTTTATGTTTACCCTCCACGCATAATCTTGTTCTCAAACCTATTATTTTCTAAGCCCTTACCGACACCGTCGGCGGCGGCAAAATAAAACAAATTAAATAACAAGAAATAAAACGTAAATAGCCGTACAACATTTTTTACGGTAGCTAAATAGCAGCGACACATTATCTTTCAAGCACCGGACATTACAAAAAAATCACTGTTAAACGCATTCTGGTTTTGTAAAACTTTTAACTTTGCCATTACTAAAAAAATATCAAGTTACATACTTTTTCCACAGTTAAGTTTTATAAATTTTATATATTATCTTTTTAGAGATACCTGAATGAGTTAAAATTATTTATATGCGTATACCCAATTTTAAATCATTAATATAGTGAGAAAAATAACAAATATTTACTAAGTAAATCCTTTAAATTACAATATTGTATTTGTTTGCAAATATGCTGATGTTAGAAGATAACATCGATGTTAACATCGATATTTTCAATACCCGACCATCGGCATCGATGGCAAAACATTAACCATTGATTAACCTAACATCGCGCATACCTACTTTAGTCCCTCCAAACAGGGACTAAACTAGTATATTTAATTTTTAGGGAATAAAGTATATCACAGCAACAAACAATCTAACAATGAAAAATCTAACAAAAATTTATTTAATAATTGATTATACTTAAATTAATATATTGTAAATTAGAACAGTTGATAATATTCAATGTTCAAAACTCAAAATGGGTTGTTTTATTGACTGCAAGCTGTACGAATCTGAGAGCTTCTGGAGCTGTTTTTTCTAAATCCATATCGAAACCTGATTTCACAATGACAACTCCATTTGTTATTAATGTAACAACCGTCAAGCAATTATTTTAAAGCGTACTGGAATTTACTTTCCTAAAATATGCGTAGTTGTAAAAGTAGATGCAATTCTTACTGTTTAATTTTAATTTCTACCAAATACGGATGTGCAAAAATAGTGTATATAACACAGAACAAAAGTGACTTAATCCTTTTAGTGTTTGTGTAACAAATTCCACTTGCGGGATTAAATGGATCACTTTAGTCCGTTGTTATACAGACTGTCCACGGACGGGGTTTCCAAGAGGAAAAAGGGACTAAAAATTTCATATTTCGAAAAAACGTAATTCTTCATAAGAATCTTCGCTTTTATAAAAATATGACAAACGAAGAGAAATGTTGATTTTTTATACAGGGTTCGCAAAAAGTTGAAAAATGTTGATTTTCTCCAGGAGTAAACCACCTTTATTTTTAATTTTTAATACTTTCGCGTCAAACTTTTATATCATATAAATTGTGTAATAAAGTTATATTTTTACAGTATAGTTTCAAAAAGAAGCTTATGTTATTTTTTTTAACGCATTTAAATAAAAGCTTCTTTTAAAAATAGTTTTTACTTTTAATTTTTCTCAGAGATCCAAAACGGAAAAAATTACTCTATTAATTTAATTGAATAAAAAAGTAATTTATTACAACATTTTGACTTGTTCTAAATATTTATATTCTTATGCAAATTAATTACAAAAGCAATAACCAATTTCCGGTTTTTGTGGGTAATTAGGCAAATATTTATTAAGTAACTTACTATATGTTTTTACTATAATTAATATACAGTAACCGCCGAAGAGTTAGATACATATAAGAAAAATTTTTATTTTTTAAATTATTAAAAACTTTTTGGAAATCACCTTTGCTAATCGAGTATGCAAAAAAACAATAATAACTTTAGCCCATGGGTGTCCGTTTGGGGTGATAATCAGTAAAAATTAAATTAAGATATCAAACAGTAAGGTTAGTAAGCTCGATATGCAAAAGAGTTATTTGAAAGAGGTGTTTTATATTTAATTTTAGGCTAATGTGCAAAATTTTAAATAAATATTTAAAAAAGAAATGACAATAAAAAAATTTGGTCAATTTAAGAATCTTAAAATTTTGTCTTTAAAATAAGTATTCTTACTATAAATTTACAAACTTATTTGATTTAATACAATTTTTGATTATTCTTTACAATTATACCAAGACAATTTTAAAAATGAGATTTGCCAAGTATTCTAAGTGAGTTTACCTGTTTTTTCTAAGAGCTATATTACAAACAAAATGTAGTAAGCCGTGACAAAAAAGAATATTTTTATTAAATACTATTAGAACAGTTTTGTAAAGCAGTTTTCGTCCTATATTTCAACTAGAGCTAAGTCACGCACCCAATAATTTAAACTTTTACTGATACACAAATGATATTGCACATTTTATACCAAATTTATTTGCAACATAAGTTGGCTTTAAAAAAAAATAAAAAACAAAATGATAAAAAATCTGGCTTGTTAAGATTTGTAAATTTTAATATAGCTTTTGGAAAAGTAGGTGTAGGAGAGACCAGGGCTACAATTACCAGAGGTAAGTATTAAAAAGCGAATTTCTTTTAGAACTATACATATCATAACTACCACGCATTCTTTGATATGTCTACTAGACCACACCGCATGGTTTAAGACTATCCAGCTAAGCTTAATGGGCCATAAGAGTAAGATGTGTGGTCAACGGCTTTTTTGGGCACCTAACGAACTTTTTTAAGTTTACAATTTTTTTGTTTACCCAATAAATATTTCGTTTTAAGATAAAATATTGTTTTTTCTAGAAACGTAATTATTACCTAATAATTCTACATTATTGAACCTTAAAGCTACAAGTTTGGGCAGAGTCAACAACATTATGCCCAAGGAACTAAAGTATCATAGAACGCACAAGGTATGCCCAAATATTAAAACTTTTAAAAGTTATAATTAAAAACCTAATATTTAGTAATTGTGGCTCCTGACCTTACACACTTAAGAGTACTTGTTAAATCTTAGTTTTTTTTAATTTATTGTAAAAGAAAATACATAATACATTTTATAGTTTGTCACTTTAAAATTTTTTATTATTTATTTTAAATTTTGCACGTTGACTTTAACTTAAATTCTAAACACGTTTTTCAAATAACTTTTTAAATATCGAACCAACTAACCCTACTTTTTGATATTTTAATTTAATTTTTATTAATTATCTCCACAACGGACGCCCATAAGCTAAATTAATAATTGATTTTTTGGTTACTTGATAAGCAGAGGTAATTACCAAAAAAGTTTTAAAAGATTTTAATATAAAAACAATCCGATATGTGTGCAATTCTTTGGAGGTCACTGTATGAAAAGAATTTATTTTAAAAAGGACAAGTCGCACATATTATCAAAACGGTTTAAAAATGATTGAGAGATTCTTAAAATATCAAAATAAAAGCATTATAAAAAAATAGTATTTAAGCAAACAATAGCAGAGACTTTAAACTTGACAATTTTCATCAGCGTCGAAAGACCTTTAAAATTAGATATCACTCAACCCCTTTCTCGGTTAAAGATTAATGGGAGTAAGTCAGTCCCACCCCCTGCTAGAGGGTTGCAAACAAATATGTTTCCAAAATAAAAAATTGACGTGTGCAAGCGTTTTTCCTTAAATGTCCGAGAGTCCCCAAAATATGCTCTGTTTCGTTTTTAAATGGCCACCCTGTGTCTAAATTAAAATTTTCTAATACAAATTATGTAAAATTACACGTCCTTTCTAATTTAATCAATAAAATACCTTATGTTCAAATTCAATAAATTAATTGATGAAAACTCTATTATATACCTTAATGGTAATAGAACATTATTAATAAACTATTGATGTTTTGTGTGATATTTATAAAGATTATTACAGCGATGATGAACACTTTAACAATTTAAAATTTATGCAGTGTGTCTCATGGTCGATGATACATTAGACGTTTACGAAAAACAAACCATTGATTTTTTTATTTATTTGGCAACATGTAATGGCTTATGATCTAACGATGTAAATGTAATTTTTAACGATGCAGGGATGCCGCTTATATCAAAAAGTGGAATTAACTTCGAAATTTTTAAATGGAACAACCTGTATATTTTGCTAATTTTTGATCCGCTACTACTTTATAAATATGTTTGCCTAATAATAAGGCTATGCCTATCTTTAACGATTTTCGAGTAAATAATTATTTTCCATATTTTTTGTTCAAAACATGTCTCCTAAATAAAAAGCTTGTATTACTCTATCTGCATTCGAAGACACTTAAAATTCTGGCTGTAGCATCTCAATGTCCTTTACATTAATTTTGTATGGAGAATTGTTTTGAATTATACAGAGTCGCTTAAAATCCATGATTTTACTGTCTAGATATAAAAATGGTACAAAGTCATTTTTTTAATGGAACACTCTAGTAGTTTCACCAAAGAATCTGAAGGACCATAAGACCTTTTAAAATAATATATTATGTTCCTATACCTAAATGCTATGGTTCCAAAATAAAAGCAAGTTTATTTAAAAACCAAAATTCCGCATAATAAATATTTATCAAAGATAGCCATGAAATGTCATGACTGAAAATAACAATATGATTATTTGACAGTTAGTGTGTCATGACATTTCATGGTTATCTTTGATAAATACTTATTATGTTAAATCTTTATTTTTGAAAAACTTGTTTTTATCTCCGAGCCATAGCATTTAGGCATAGGAACATAATATATTATTTTAAAAGGTATTTAATGGTCCTTCAGATTCTTTGATAATATACAGGGTGTTCCATTAAAAAATATATTTTTTAACATTTTTATATGTAGTGGTAAAATCAACGAATTTTAAGCAACCCTGTATAATTTAAACAAATTTCTCCATACAAAATCAATGTAGATGATATTGAGATGCTACGCCCAATATTTCAAATTTCTACGAATGCAGATAGAGTAGTAATAAAAGGTTTTTATTTAGAAAGATGTTTTGAACAAAAATGTGGAAAATAATTATTTATTGAAAACCGATAGAGATGGGTATAGAATAATATTTAAAATATAGTGGCGAAGTCAAAAATACCAAAATATACAGGGTGTTCTATTTGAAATTTCAAAGTTGATGCCACTTTTTGGTATAAAAGGCAACGCTGCATCGTTAAAAATATTTTAGATCGTTAGATCATAAGCCATTACCTATGTCGCCAAATTTTCAAAAAAATTCAATGTTTCGTTTTCCGTAAACGTATAATGTACCATCGACCGTGAGACACTTTGTATACTATATTTACTATAGGCATTTTATTAAAATACCAAAATTTTTTAATTTCATCAACAATATAAAATTTAGAAATAGTATTTTTGGCATGAAAGAGTTAATTTAACCTTACCTTGATTAAATTTATTAAACCCAGTGACGTCCAGTGCCGTGCCTACCAAGTGTTGCAAGTGGGCACAACGCTCCTGGTGCGCAATTTTTTTAAATATAATTATTAAAAATTATATCTTATCAATAAAGAATAATTTTAAAATCATTATTTTTATTTAAAACATATTTAATTTTTAATTTAAAAAAAATAAAATTTATAAAAAACTACTTACGAACAACAATAGGTTCAGAAAGACTAATTTGGCGCTAATTTCTATAAAAATAAAAGTTATATCTTAAATATAAAATATTTGAATAAATATTTGGCGAACATTAAGGCCTTAAAAGTCGAGTTTGAGTAAATATGCTGCTTTAATAATTAAAATATTTAATACCTATATTCTTTATTTTAGATACATTTTATTCTGTTTTCTTTTGTAACGTAAGTAGCATTAATAAGTTTTTATTGTTATTTAGTTAATACTTTTGTGTCTTTTTTTGTTTAAAGCCATAGTAAAATTTATATTTGAATTTGAAATATGAAATAAAAACACTATGCTAATATTCATTTTCAGTAAAAAAATTATTAAATGTGTCATGTGAGGGGGCTCGTTTTAAGTTTACACACTCCTGTATTAGATTATTATAATATATTTTATAACAAAAAACAAAAAAGCTTAGGTTTAAACACTGTGTTTTGGTTGTAGCCATGGCATAAAAACTGGGCAATACAACTATCCAGATATTTATCTCACTGCTGTGTTAACAAATATAAATGGAGATTAAACACTTGGAAACTAGGCCCCTTATAAGGTAAATTTACCAAAAGATATTCTGTTATAGGTGCGACTAATAGTGTTTTCCACGACCGTTAAAAAAAATGCAGTTTTTTTAATCGTTAACATGCAGATAAAGTACTTCTTTCTAGTACCCTATATAAAGTGTTAAAGCTTTTGTAACTTTTTTAACACTTTAAACCTTTTTTCACACTTGGAATTAGTGTTTTGTTTCCATGCCCACTACAATAAACCTAAATATTAATTTATGCCATGTAACAGTAACCGCGACATCAACTGAACCAAACGGTCAAGTTACCCTTAATTTTGTTATTATTTCTTTTAGTTCATGTGTCCCCAGTTTTAAAATTTGACAGTTTGCAAATAAATTTAATAGAAATTTTTTAAAATAAATAGTAATAATGAATTTGAATGACTGAGAAATTAAAAGGGAACTTATACTGTTTTAGTATTATTTTTACAAAAGTAAGTACGTACAATTTTCCTAAATCAAATCATAACGGCATAGTTATGAAGAGGATAATTGTCTTTTAAAAAATAGGAGGCTATGATTTTTTTATTGCAATATGGCTGTGCTGCAAAAATTAAAATTAATATGTGTAAATAAATAAAACATGTATAAACTGGTAATTTAGTAAATTTTTATACGGTCGTGAAAAAATATAGTATGTTACACATAAATAACGTGTTTTTTTTTACTCATGGAATTACCGCACTTGCCCAAAACTTGTTCTGTCAAACTTCCTATTCGTAAAAAAAAAGTATAACTTTATACACTTGTTACATAAATTACTATTTTTACACCAGGGCGCCAGTTACTTCAGGAACGGTCCTGGTGGCGTCTCAAGAAGCGATAATATTTTTGACATAAAAAAATATAAAAACATAATGTCTTGAATAAGATAAACAGACGAAGATACCTGTACAGCCATAACTAGAAAGTAAAAGATAAATTAAAAGTTAAACACAATTTCTAAAACAAGATTTTATTAATATGCACTTAAAGAAACAAAATAAACTTTATATAACATCATTACACAATTTATATAATATAAAAGCTAGTCGCGAGATTTACCTGTGTAAATAAACAAATAATTTTAATAATTTGATGTGATTGATTTTAATTTCTCAAATTTTTAAACTAAGAAAATACAAGTACTTAAATCTAGCGAAAAATTTTAAATCTTATGTAATGACGGTAAATTGTCTAAGAAAATTAAAAAAAAATGTTGATTTTGTTTGTGTTCCTGTATTTTAATAAATACTTTTTAAATCGATTTAGGTAATATATTTTAAATTACTTAATTTAGTCTAAAGCTGAGCATTAAAACTTGCACCACGACAAATATTCTTTTAATATACATAAAAGTTATTGCTTAATATGTCAACCAATTCACATCGTTACTTTAATCTGCAGATCGATCTATATTGTTTAAAATAATTTTCGTATTGTATTTAAACCAGTATCGGTAATAATATAATACCAAATACTGTCACGTGCTTGGACTTTTTCAAGGCGTGTGCAAAATTAACTATTCAGGTAACAGTGCATTTTCGATTTTTTATGAAAACAAAAAGAAAATTATTCGCATTTAGAACCTGCACTGCGCGTTAGGAATAAAACATTAAAATTATGATAAATAAACAAACAATAACGGGTTGATGGGGATTTGCATAAAAGGTATAACTTTCACAATTTTAAATGAAATCTATAAGTCATAGATGTACTGTTAATAATATAAATAGGTTTTTACCTTGAGAGTAAAAGTTAAACAATTAATAATAAAAATAAAACGAAACAAGTTATAGTCTTATCTTTATTTGTTTTGATAGGTTAATAATGAGCTTGTTTTATCCTTTTTATCTTTGTAACACATTTAATTTTTACGTACGTAAAAGTTATTAAGTTATGTTTTTGTAGGCGATCTTTACATCCCACATACCTAGAGCTTTGCTAAGAAAAAAATCCATGAGCTACTTTACATGCACAAATAAGATATACAGGGCGGTGTGAATCCAGGGCCGGCCCGAGGGGTCTGCCGGTGAGGCGACCACCTCAGGCTGCATGTTTACAGGGGCGGCAAAAGTATGGGTAATGCAGTAAATAAAGGTGGAGACCTTTTTTTTGGCATCAAAAATTTTCAACCTCAAATTTTATTATCTTCTAGGGTGTAGGGACGGCAAAGTTGTAGCCCGCCTCAGGCGGCACTATTCCTCGGGCCAGCCCTGGGTGCATCGCCAGACTGGCCATTGGAAATCTCATGTAAATTTTGATACCTTTAAATGAATCGTTTATTTTAGACACCTGTTAAGTGAAGTTTATTTAATTTCTGATAAACGATTACAAAATTTCTATATCTTAAATTATTAGGATTTATTACCTAAAAAAATAGAATACTACTTAATACCTCTTTTTTGCACTTGACTTGTTTCTGGTTAGCAAATGGTAATAAAATAAATTATCCCCAAAAGATGAGAAAAACAAATACTTCTACAATGAGGCTAAATGCGTTAATCTACTTTAATTTACCTTAGTTAAAAAGTGAATGATTTTAAAGATACAGGATGTTAAAAATGTGTTTTTGTTTTAGTTTTTTAAAAATAATTGTGTAAGTAATGGGTGTATTGTTAAAATATTTGACTAAAGGGGGTTTTGGGAGGTGAGAAATAAAAATTTGTTAATAATTGTATTGTTAATTCTACAAGGGGGCAAATGGACTAAAAATTTAATTTTTCCAAAAAAAGTCTTCCTTCATAATCATTTTTACCTGTAAAAAAATAGGATTTACGAAGAAAAAATTATACGTTTCTTAGGTAATTTTATTATAGAAATATAAAATTATTAATTTTTGATAACTAAAAAATTAGTTTTATAAAACTTTTAATACCCCTGTAACATATAGTCACAGTAATTTAAAATGCTATTCTAAATAAATATTCTAAATGATACTCTGCTAAAAAATGAAATATAAAGGGAGTTTAATCCTAGAGAAAAATCAAGTTTTTAAGTTTTTGCGAACCCTGCATACAAAATCAATATATCATCTTCGTAAATCCTATATTTTTACAAGCAAAAATTTTCATAAAGAATTACTTTTTTCTAAAAACTAAATTGTTGGTCCATTTGTCCTCTTGTCAACCCCATCCGTGGACAGTCTGTAGATGGCGCCATCTACGGTATCTTGCACAAATTACAAACAAAATAGCTTGTTTGGGCCACTCTGTATGTAATTTTTAGATTAAAGTTATTTTCTTTATTACATTTTACGTATAAAGGTATTCTTGGTAAAAGTTGATTTAAGCAGTCGTTTTTGAGATATCTGGAATCTTAGAATTAGATGCTTATCTCTAAAAGTGTAAATCCCTAGGTAAAAGTTCAAATAAACCTATTTTATAAATGATATAGTGGTATGATCCACAGTGGTAAAAAACATATATTTTTTTAACTTTACCACCCTGTATCTCTTGGTTTCTGCACTAAATACCTTTTTTGATAAATTTAACACGCATGATAAATAACTAATTTTTACACAAAAACGTGAGTTTACATAATATATTTAAAAAATTGCTGTAAATCTTAATTTCACCACACATTTTAGTTGGCTTGTTTATAAAGTAGACAATTCCAATATTGGCTTTTCCATTGATTTTACAACAAAATTGTATAAGACTATTTTGAATACTTTAATAAGTTCAAACACTAAATTTTGTTATTTTTTAACTAGCCTACTTTCCTTATTTTTTTAATAGTGGTATTTAAAAAGGAACACTTTTTTTTCGATTGCTTAGTAATAATATCACGTCTCATCAAAATTAGATAAATGGTGATTTTTATTTAAAAAAGTTTTTAAGACTGCCTAACTATATAGAAAAGTATTCGAAAGTGTAAGTTATTTTTTTTTGATCTGTTTAAATTTTACGAAAAATAAGACTAACTTTAAATATATATATATATATATATATATATATATATATATATATATATATACAATTTAATAAAAAAAAAGAATAAAAACGTTAAACAGAATTGCTTTACAATGTACAGTAAAGCTTAAAACTACGAAAATTGTTGTAAAAATTTTTGTTATTATTTATTTAAATAGCATAAAAATAATTTAAAATTTATTTTTTTGTTAAAAAAAATCTTTACTTGTTTGTGTCACTACTTACATAAATTTTAACTAAACTAGATAATATGTGCATAGATCTGTGTCTACGTATGTTGGCGTCATAAGGAAAACTTCTTTATTAACAATTTTACGAAAAAAGTTATTGCTTATAAAGGTTCTGCATTGTCTAATACGTTAAATGCAATACATTGATAGGCTGGGATAAAGCGCCGGTTCCATATATGGCGGTATGAATATTTGATGTAGACTCGTCACAAGGAACTCCCCTAAAAGGTTTTAAACTTGTTCGTATTATGAAGTCCATTTCATTACTGGCTCAGGAACTAGAACGAAAACCCAATTACAAACAATTTAAACATTATAAACAGCATAAAATTAAATCAAATGACTTTAAAACAAAACCGACATAAAACAATTTTCCGTGCCACTAAATCCAGTACATTTACTGTATTCAAATCAATGTTTCTATTCAATGATTAGTCGTAAAAAGTTAAACCTATTTTAAGAATCTATGTACCATAAAAGTAACAGGATTGTATATGATAAAGCTTTACTTAAAACTATTTTAGGTAAGAGATCAATTTAAGCAAATGATATTTATAGCGGTAACAACATAAAAGGCAATCTAAAGAAAACTGCCTTGTTCGTCTTGTGTACTAAAATATGTTTATTATTATGTAGGAACGTCTTTTATCCATAGAATAATTTTATAAATAAATCTTAATTAATATGTCAAATCTCAGGTGAATACCTAAACAAAACCAAATAGAAATTTTAGCTTGATTGCAGAACATTTTTTTGGAAATGGAATGTCGGCGCCTTTTCGTTGACCTACAAGGGTATATCAAAAACTAAAAGAGATAGAACAAATTTGATTGAACAATCTTGATTTTGATTTTTAAAACAACTTCGGTGGTGAAAGTTAATCATGGCTGACGTGATTAATTTCGGAGATACAAAGTGTTTCTCAAATTTTGTTATATTGGCCAGGCACTTGTAACTTGCTTGATATTAGAGATGGAAAACAAAATTTAAATAGGATTTTTTAGGAATTTTTATGTAGAATTTAGTAGCGTGCCTATATTTTTTTCTTTTTTTACTTTTATTTAGGAGTTATACCGCAAACTTAGGTTTTTTTTAAATAAAATATTCTGTATATTTTATCATCAGCTGAACGATTTTCTTAAAAGATATAGGAGATACCACATTCAATATATTTATTTTCTATTAGTATCCGGATTTTTTTATGAAACACTGTGTACCGTTGTCCCAGGATTACAGTGGGAAACCAGAGCTTTTTTAAAGGCTCCCTGTATTGATTTTTAATTTAGCGTTAAATGCTCCATGTAAAACAATAAAAACTTTTTATTTAACAAAATATAGAAATACATTAGTTATTAAATTTCTAGATCAACTCTTTGTACAATAAAATATGCATTAGAAATTGAGATCCTTGGTTTTGTTTACACTAAGGATTTAATTTGTCATTAGTATTCAGTTCGTAGGCGCCATTCTAGTGCAGCAAAAACACTTGTTCTCAT
The DNA here is from genome assembly GCA_014170235.1 of Listronotus bonariensis. Taxonomy (NCBI): domain Eukaryota; kingdom Metazoa; phylum Arthropoda; class Insecta; order Coleoptera; family Curculionidae; genus Listronotus; species Listronotus bonariensis. The sequence goes on from JACEGR010006338.1 coordinate 34,222, forward strand.
TTTCGTAAAGGACGTCCACCTTACTAAGATTGTAATTCATATTTTGTGTATGCAATAAAGCACCAATATGAATTTATAAGCGCTGCAACACATTACCTAACAACAGTTTAGTATGCGCTTGAAATTATTTGAATTATTAGATGTAGAACTTACAAATATTAATGTAGCACAATGGTGTATTCATTAGATGGCATATGGGGTATATTTCTTAAGAAACAGTAATATCTTTGTATTTAATATAACATTATAGAAGTTTGGTGGCTTTTTCAAGAAAAGACGTGAATAGTATATTTCCTAACTAGTGCTGAAAGTGACACTTTTTCGCACGCGACTGCAGTTGACCGAACGACGCGTAGCGGAGTTTGATCAAGCAGTCAAGTGCGATAGGCATTTAAAAATATTTTGAAAAATTACAACATGTAATTTTCCATTTATATATAATTTTAAATAATTTTGGTAATTTTTGAATATCCAACATAATTAAAAATAATTTTTATTTTTAGTCAAAATGAAAGCTTGTCTTATTTTAGACCATTTTAGCCATTTCTAGTAGGACAGTTTAAAGAAACAGATAATCGTCGTAATAAATTACGACATTTTATTTGCAATATATACGATTTAATTTTTTTTTATTTTAAAATATTTAACATTATTAAAAATAAATTTGATTTGAAATCATATTGAAAACTTGTCTTACTTGAGACCATTTTAACCATTATTATTTAGTAAGATAGCATTTAAAAAATAATCTTAAAAATTATAATTTTATTTGCCATTTACAAAATTTTTAACTATTATTTTTTTTTAAATATTAAGTTATCCAAAATTATTAAAAATAATTTTGTTTTTTGTCAAATTAAAAACTTGTCTTAATTTATTCTATTTTAACTACCTACTTGGCAGTATTTTAAAAATAACTTTAAAAATTACGAAATCCTATTTGCCATTTATGCAATTTTAAATTAATTAATCAAACTGCTAAAATAATAAATCTCCAGAAATCAAAGAAATTAGTAACGAATTTAATGCTAGATATATGGGTGACCTCAACTTTGGACCTTGTTTGCATTCTCTAGGGTAAAATAAAAATTGTGATTTTAAAGTTAAATATATGGGATCTCACATAGAACATATTGGTAAACAAAAAAGAAAATAATAATATTTGGCACTTAAAGCAATTAACATGTTCAGTCTTTAATTTTAGATATTTAATATTAATAAACAAATTTTGAGTTATTGAATATGAAACTTGTCTCACTTGTTCCTTTGAACCATTTCTGCTACGACAGTTAATGTGGTCTCAAATTTATATAGTGGCTCATTTTATTTTTATTTGTTTAGCCCCTACTTTAACTAAGGATAAAATATTTAAAATTTATTTTAAAAAAAATCAAAATATATTATTAAAAACAATTAAAACTACCGTTTTATTTTATGTATGATTTTAACAGCTTAAAACTTTGTCCTCGTATGTGGAGGTCCTTCATGCTCTGGTTTTCTAATTAACTCGACAGAAAACAGACAAACAATGCTCCGGTAGACAAGCTGGCTGACTGTCAAAGAAGTTAGCGGCATTTTAAGGACGCAAATGTGTTAAACAGTCTCATTTTGTATGTTTTACAACAGTTAGCAACTGTTTATTTCTGCGGTGCATGTAAAAACGTGCAATTTAAAGACTGGCAAACGGTTTATATGTAGATATACATAAATTAAAAATAAATTATTTATTTTACTTTAAAGCTTTACTTGCAAGTGTTTTAATATTCAGGATTTTCTAACATATACGCATAAACTTGGGAAATAATTACAAATAGAAAATGTCCCTTTTTCGACAGTTAAGTGAAAAAGTCTTGTATAATTTTGTATATTTTTATTAAAACATTTTTGTTTTTTTATTCGCTTTTATGATGTCACAAAACATAGCCAATTAACAAAGATTACAGGTTTTTATCCGCATTAATAAATATAAAATCTAAATTTAAAGAACAGAATCCTTAATCAAATTTACTGTTTAGTTACTAAGGCGTATCACTAAAGCAAAATACTTAAAACACAGAATAAAAAATATTGGTCTTTCCTTAGCAACAATGGTATCACATGGTCTTGTATTTTTGAATAACTTTAACAAACGCCAACAGTAAATATTAAAAGCTGAATGCAGGTAAGCGTCCGAATAAAATTGGCCGAAAAAGTGTGCCTAGCAGCGTACTACCTACAGGTTTAGTGTATTTTGGAGGTAAGAAATAGTTTTTTTTGTACCAAGGGCTTGAAAGTGCTTTAGGCCAGAGGTGCAAACAATATTTTTGTACGAATAAAATTATTATACATGCATTCTCTGTAGTTAGGAAAAAATTCCCAACCTTTAATGTTTTAATCAGTATACTTTTAACATATGTTTAATTAAATAAATTGTTGTTTTAAGAAAAGAAAATGGTGCAATAATTAATTTTGTTATTGTTTTATAAATTTATAAATGCGGACGTTTTTAATATTTTTTCCCTAGGGCGTTAAAGTGCAATTTTACGCCCTGAAATGGGAGCTGTACAAAAACTATATGTAGATTTTCTTCCGATCGGAAAAAAGTAATTTATTTAATTATTTGACTACATGAAATAAAATCAAAATTATTTATCAAATTTTTAATGAATTTTTTTAAAGATAGTTTGGCGTTTTATTTGTAATAAAAAGAGTGTATTTAGTAATGTAAATTTGCAAAACAATATGAAATTAAATAGTATTATTTAAAATTTAATTTAAAAGCAAACAACAATGTCTCTATATTTATCAGGGACTCATGTCATCTAATAAAGTGGAACAAATAATATTTACAATTCATATCATTTAGATGACACATGTATATGTCCACTTTAATTTATTAATATTAAAAAATTTAATGTATCACCTTCTGATCCATTAATGCTTTTGTTTCGAACTACCCACCTTCTTTATTAAGAGCCTTAGGTGAATGTACATTAAAAATTTGGAATTGCCTAAAAAACTTGTTTATTAAATACTTCCACCTTTTTAGACTATCATTATCCTTATTTATTAACTGATACACGACGTTTCGAATGGTATCTATATCCAACCGTTTTAACCAAGTTATCAGGTATATCTTAAAAATAGTTGGGGATAGATACCATTCAAAACGTCGCGACGTGTATCAGTTCTTAAATTTAAGACAGTAGAGTTCAAAAAGCAGTTTTATTAAAAATATAACATTGTCGACCTTCAACTTGTTCATTATTTATTATTTAATTGATATTGGATTTGTAAAGAATTTCATTTTTTAAATTTGCAAGGTGATATTATTGATTTTTTTTTACAGTCAGAGAGTTTTTATTAGTTAGGTAAAGGTTAGGTAATTGAGTAAAAACATTAACCTTTTTTATACTTAAATATTAATATTTCGTAGAACTTTACACTTGAAAACGGGCATCGATAGTAATGCCTGAGATAGTGTCATTAAATTTAATAAAATTAAATTAATATCCGAAGTTCTACTATTGTTACTATCAATGTTTTAATTATCAATACGTTTTCTCTGATAACCAAAATGACTATTTTGCAAAATAAGCCTACTAACACTTTTTAAAAACGAAAATAAACACTATTAATTTAAATCGTTTATTTCTAAAACCTGTTAAGTGTACTTCATTAAATGTTTTGTAACTGACAAAAACTTTCCATCTTCATAGTTTTTTAATTGTGATACTAATGGGTAAATTGTTAACATATTTGGATTAAGGGGGTTTTGAGAAGTGAGGAATTAGAATTTGCTAGGTGGCGCCACCTGCGGTATCTTGTAGGAGTTATAAACAAAATAACTTTCTTTTTTCTCTCTGTATATTATTTTTAGAAACTAAATTGTTATTTTTTATTATATTTTACATAAAATGGTTTTTCTGGTAAAAGTTGATTTAAGCAGCCATTTTATTATTATTATTATTATTATTGGCGTTCGTCCCCTGGACGATTTGCCAGCACTCGCCAAGCAGCCATTTTTGAGATATATAGTTTAAATAAAAGAATTTCTAGGTCAACAGGGTGTTTTAGAATTAGATGCTTATCTGTAAGAGTTTAAATCCTTAAATGATTTGGAAAGAAAAGTGTAAATAAACCTGTGTCATAAATGTTTTAACTTTTAATATACACAGTTATCAATTTTTTTCTAAATTTTACCACCCTGTATATCTGGTCAGTATAACGGTATGTTTCATTAACTTTGAGAATTATTTTGGCATGCTTGTTAAAAACGATGTGTTTGGTAAAGTTAATATGCAGGGTTTTTCAGTATATCTTGCTTTTATCGTATATAATTAGATTAATAGTGTTAACATCATTTTAAAACATTTTTTAATACATTTTTTTATATCTTTTTGATGTTTTTTAATTTGGGGTTCTCTAAGATCTTTTGATCTTTACTTAAATCAAATAAGAAAACTTTTTAACAATATTTTACCTACTTTTCAGAGACCATATATATTATACCCATTTATTTAATTCATTTAAAACAGTTAATAGGTTTAGTCGGTAAAGGCCTCTTAAGCTTCTGGGCTCATTACTCTAGAAACTGCGACAAAGACAATAATTAATAATTCTAATCTTCCATCTTTTTTGACAGAGAAAGATGTTTGCTACTTCCTATAATCTCTGGACTAGATTAAAGTAGAAATGAATGTAATTTAATTTTTAACTACGCCTATATTTATATGTTTATATGTCGTTTGTTTAAGCCGCAATCATTTTAAGATATGTGTAGCCACAGAAGACTGCAAGAAACTAAAAATGTATATTTGCACAAGATTGAATTTTAAATTTCGATATCCAAGAGCAGTCTTTATTAAATGTTTATGTCATTATTTATTTTTTTAATAAACCTATATCCCTTGCCCCAGTTTTTTAAACAGTACTGCAAAAATGCATTTGTTGCCATATTCATAAATAATGGTAAAAATTAAATTATTATACAGGATGTTTAACTTATCCGACAAACTTTCGAGGTTAATTTTACAATGAAAAATATGAAAAAAAGTCAACATGAAATATGCCCTAAACGTCTGGGTTTTTGAACTACAGGGTGTTAAAAACTTTATGAAAATTGTGTGTTTCTTTTTATAACTCTTATACCAATTGAGATTATTTAAAAATTTGGGGCAGCCTCCTATGCACCAATAGACATTTTTGGCATACTAAAAAAAAAAAGAAAAATAATTTTTACCAGTTGTCGTTCATGAGGGGTATAATGTAATATATATATATATATATTTATATATATATATATATATATATATATATATATATATATGTATATATGTATATATAATTTAAATTCCCATTTAGTTTGACACACATTTATTCTCTTACCTTTTTTCATTTGATGCACGGCTTTTGCGTAAATAAATAAAAACCATTTCTTGGCATGGTCAAAATCCCAATCTAATTAAAGAATAAATAATTCGAAGCAAATTTTTACAATCGAATTTGGGACACCATACGAAAATAACCATACGAAACCAACCGTGCCGATACAATGTGTTTATGGTTATTTACGCAAAAAACCGTTAATTAAGTGAAAAAATTGAGTGTTTGATGATTCTTTCGCGACAAAGGAACACGATTGTGTTTTGGAATTAAGTGGAAAAATGTCAAGAGATCAAATTTGTGTTGTCAAGAGCTCAAATTTGTGTTAAACTAAATGGAGAGTACAAAATATTTTTATTTTAGGAAAGTGCAGTGGTGTCCCATTTTTCTATATTTTCGTTAAACCTCTTATGACACGACACTGGTATTTTTTTTTCTTGTATGCCAAGAAATGTCTTTTGGTGCATAGGAGGCGTCCCTAAATTTTTTTTTTTTAATTTCTAAATTGGTAAGTATAAAAGTTATTTAAAAAAATAAAAAAATTAACACTCTGTACTTTAAAAACTTAGACGTTTAGGACATATTTTATATGAAGTTTTTTTCTTATTTTTTATTGTAGATTACCCCTTAAAGTTTGTCGGATAAGTTGTGGAACACCCTATATATACCATTTCGTGCTTAACCAATATATTTTGGTTTGTTTTACATTATTAAAATAAGTACCTTAAGTTTCTTAGCAAATTAGCAACTCTAAATTTTGAATTGGGGCAACAAAACTCTTTGTTTAATGATCCAATAAGATCATTTTGTTTGATGTATTTGACAGATATTACTCCTTTTCCTTTATGGGGTAGTTTTGCAGACCAAAGCATCATTTAGCCATGTGGTAGCAAGCCTTGAGAACGATCATAGTTGGAATAAAAATATTATATTCATAGCCGCCTCACCTTTAATTTTTTTTATCTTTTGTAATTAATAGGATGTCTAAAAGATATGTACAAAATACTACAACAAATTCCTTGGACTATAATACAACGATCCAATTTACCTTAGTGGAAAATTTATTCGTTCGCGAGATACAAGGAGCCAAAGTTTAAATTGTATTTTAGATATTTTGAAATATATTTTTTACTCCAAATTTTTACAAAATTCGTTATAGGGGCGTTTTTCCGAATAAGGAAGTTCTCTAATTTTTTTAATGTAGAGCGCAGGGCCGCCAAGAGCCGTGACGGGCCCTGGTACAGACCCAAATCTCGGGCCCTCTTAATGGTAACATAATTAAGAAGTTGTGCCGCAAAAAAAATTTTATTGGGTTCAAGGTAAAATCATTTAAAATAATTAATTTATTCGGCATTTTCTAAAATATTTAATTTAGGCATAATCTTTAATATACAGTGTATCCCAGGATAGGTGTTACAAGAGGACAAATGGAACAAATATTTTGGAATTTTTAAATATCCTTCTGGAAAAACTGGTCGCATTATCCAAAACTGATAAATACAAAATTTTACTTCGATTGGTAATATACAGGGCGGGTTATAACTTAAAATATAAAAAATGACCAAGAGTAAAGTACCTTTATTTTTAAAAATGGGACACAATTTTAAAAATAAATGTTGTAGAGAATTAAATTTTATGTTAAAATTTAAAGTTAAAACATAAAGGTTAAATTTAAACAAAATATTATTTGGCTTTTCTCCAGAATAAAATTTAAAAGTTTATTTAATATTTTAAGAAAATTAAAACTTTTATACATTATGAAGAACAATTCTGCTCTTCAATAATATAATAAAAGTTATTATTGCTTTAAAAGAAATAATAATAAAAATAATAATAAATAATATAATAATTAAAAAATAAAATATTTAAATTCTACATAATTAAAACATTAATAATAACATTGGTTATCAAGATACAGGGTGCTAATTTTTCCAAAAAACTGATAAATTTTATTGCGTCGAAATTCGTCACAGCATTTATCATCCTGTCAAAAAAAAATATATAAAAAACATTTTAAATTTAAAAATTAAGGAATACAAAAAAACTCCATATTTTTTGACGTTTTTCAAGTGGTTGTATTTCGCTTAGAAATGGTCGTACTAAAATTTTAAAAGAAGAAATTAAAAACTTGATGTTTCTAGTTCTAACATCCTACGGTATTTTTTTAAGCAGCGTCTACCGCGCAATCCTAACGAATACGTTTTTTTGGTCTAAAAACTTGGAAAAATTTTTCCAACTCAACCCTGATATTGATTAAATAACCTATTCATTTAGCTTTATTTTTATTTTTCTAAGTTAGATACGTCCACTCCCCGCCACGATATTGAACTTTCGAACGAAAAAGGACCTTTTTGTCTTTAACCATCAATATCTCAGCAACCGCTGATTGCACAAAAAATTAAGGATAAATCCCAGATAAACACTCCACAAAAATCGGCTATGTTTTTTTTATTTTGTTAATTTGAAAAATTAAGAAAAAAGGGCTTTTGTGGCTTTCGGGATAATCAGGCGCTGAATTAAAAATATCGAGAAAACCAGTAATATTAAGTATGCCTTTTACAGTTCAATATGCCTAGAAAAATTCCGCAAATTTTTGAATTAGTCCATTAAGCAGTTTTTCTGCTTATTCGATTGAACTTTTCAGAAGGAATTAAAGAAGAACAATTTTTACTTTAATTGATCATAATCTTTAACAAAATTATAACATTTTTTTATCCATTTTTAATAATAATTTTTAAAAACTTCTTATTTTATTTTTTTCCCCTTAATTTCAACAATTCTATCAATAAAAATGCATAAAAAATTAAAACTTTGTTGCATTGGGTTAAAGATTTTGATCATTTCAAATAAAATTCGTGTGTGTTGTATGGGTTTTTGTAGGCATATTGAACTGTAAAAGGCATACTTAACATTACTGGTTTTCTCAGTATTTTTAATTTAGCGCCTTAAAAGCCCCTTTTTATTGATTTTTAAATTGACATTAAAAAAAAACATTTAATATATAATTAAACCATAGCCGATTTTTGTAGAGTATTTGTTTAGCATTTTAAAAACCTTCTTAATTTTCTTTTACAATCAGCGGTTGCTGATGATGATGGTTAAATACAAAAAGGTCCTTTTTCGTTTAAAGTTTAATATCTCAGCGAGAAGTGGTCGTATTGAACTAAAAAAAAAAGATAATAAAAACCAAATTTACAAGGTATTCGATCCAACTTTTTAGACCAAGAAAAAGAACTGAAAACATAAAAAAATCGGTATTTATTAGGATTACTAGGTAAACGTAGCTTGAAAATTTTTTCTGTCAAAAAATTTAAAGTTTTTATTGTATTTTTTATTTTTTTTTACTAGTGTAGAAGAAACATGCAATAAAAAAATAGTGTTCAAAGTTATCAGTAACCAAAAGATCATTTAATAAAAATGTGTAAATTGGTGCAGTACAACTCTCCTTCAACCTTACTTGACTTAGCGTTTTAAATACATATATAGTTTATTTAAACCAATATTTAGTTAAACTGAAGACCTTTTTAATTAACCTCTTTTAAATAGGCAGTCAAAACCAAAAACCTACTTAGTAACCCAGTCGTTTACTTCCCGAAATGTATATCATTTTATTTGAACCAACACCTACCGGATCTGATGCCGTGTACATTTTTCAATTACTTGGTCCAGCGATCGATGCACGGCTAAAAACCAGTCTCTTAATTTTAATTTTGGTGCTTAGTTTTCGCATTATCGGGTCTGGTGTTTGTTTAGTTAAAAATAATGCAATAAAGTTGTAAAAAAATATTTTAAAATAAAAAAACTTACTCAATTTTTTTTCTAAAAATAAAAAAAAGAACATGTATACACAAAATATCTTTTTATTGACAAATGCGGCCACTTGGGAGCAAAATTCTAAATTATTAAGAATTGTACAGGCTGCCTAAAGTTTTACATAGAACTTATGATTTTTAAAATATCTTACATTTTCTTACCTGTTCTATCGATCTAAAATATTTTCAGCATTGCGACGTTGCCACTTCTATCAAAAAGTCCTAAAACTTTATTTTTTTAAATGGAACACCCCCTATATTAACAAGTTTTTTATATTCGCCACTTTTATTATAAAACTTTTGTTAAGTATATTATTGCCCTATACACCTATCTCCTATCGGTTTCTTGAGATAAAAAGTAATTTGTGTTAAATGGTGCAAAACATAGCCCTAGTCAAACTTGAGTAAAATTAGTGCTCTCAATTCATGAAAAGTTGATGTTTTGGTGGTGGTTGGAGCCCAGACACGATGTATTTAATTTACACCGAAATCTACTCCAGATCATACAGGGCGTGTTAAAATTACTATTATTTACGTTATTCTTAAAAGGAGTCAAAAGATCATTTTCAAATGAAACCCCCTGTATATTACTCAAAAAAATTAAAGGTCCATTTCTGGATTGTAGAAATAATTTAAGATATGTTGCAATTCCTACAAAAAAATGTTGTTTTTAATATATTAATTATTTAAAAAATTTCATACTATAACAAAATTTTAACTAAACCTATGGTACTTAATGTCGACTTTATATTTAATGTTACAATGCTAAAATACAGTGCTTGTCTAACTTTAAAATTGTTTGGTAATTTTTCTTGAAAATTTAAGAAATTTAGTAAATAAACATAAACTAAATTTTAGACAAGAAATGACGGTTATAAATGTCAAACTGACAGTTGAGCGCCAGTTTGAAAAGAGAAATTAAATGGAAAGGGGTTCTTGTGGCACATCATTGTAAAGATCCTGACAAGTTCTTTATAACCCCAGAATATAAAGTGAATATCTGTACCTCCTGAATAATGGCGGTACTTTCAAAATTACCCGAATACCTAATTTGGATGGCCAAAACCAATAAGGGAAGATATATCTAATGTGATATTTTCTAAAAGATCTTTTAGATATTTTTTTAATGGTGATATATTATACAGGGTGCGTCATTAAAAAATATATACTTTTGTTCTACCCTGTATAGTATCACCAATATTACCATTAAATAAATCCTAAAAAAAAGCTCAAATACAACATTAAGTGTATCTAACTTTATTAGATTCAGAAATATGGCCATCTAAATGAGGTATTCAGGTAATTTTCAAAGTCACGCCATTTTGTAGTAAGTCAAGGTACTGATTAAAATATTCTGGGGTTATAAAATACTCGTCAGGAGCTTTAAAATAATGTGCTATAAGACCCTCCTCTCCATTTAATTTTTCTTTTTAAAAAGGCGCCGAGATGTCAGTTTAACATTTATATCTGTCATTTCCTGTCTAAAATTTGGTTTATGTTGTCTCACTAAAGTCCTTAAATTTTCATAAAAAAATACCAAACAATTCAAAAGTTATAAGGGGATCCTCTATTTAGACAAGAACTGTATACATTAAGCCACAACTTATATTTAATATTAGCTATCTTCCAGAGAAATTTACTTGCTTATTTTAAATAGAACACCCTGTACAAATATTAGTCCCCTTTTAAATTGTTGACATATAAATATATAAATAAATAAATAATTTTTATTAATATCTGTTTTAAAAATGTAACGTTTTCAAAATAATAAATGTTTTTTAAGAAAATTTATGACCCTGATTTTTTTTAATATTTCAAACAGTCAATCTTTCCATTTTAAAAACAATGAAAATAATTTACAGTTATTAAAAAAAAATACCCATTTATTGATATCCGACAAATTGACTCTAAGGCTATTAAAATACCATTTACCAATAAAAATTTGCTCTGTTACACTTTTATTGTTAAATACTATTCTTAATGTTATGTATTCCTAGCAGAGCCGGTGGCGTAAATAATTTTATTATTTCGGGGTATTGGAAAGTACAGACCTGCTGTCTTTCCAAACAGAAGTTGTACTGCGCATGTAAGAAAAAAAATAGTTTTACAGATTAATAAACGCTACTTTACAACCCCACGTTCCTTGGGGGAAAGGGTAATTACCTACTTTGACCCCCCTTATCTACGCCAGTAAGCAGAGCAAACTAAAAGAAGGCTGACTGACAAAACTAGGAAAGCATTTTTTGTAATACTCGTATAGAAAAGTTTTTGGAATACTGTTTTTCCAGAAAAGTAAAACGAAATTTGAAAAACAATAAAAAGTAATTTGGTACCTTTATGTCAATAAATAAACAAGACAATGGTTTCTACAACGGGATATTAAATTAAAAAAAGACTGTAAAAAAGTTTTATTGTTTGATTATTATTTATATTTATGACATTTTGGAGCGTTTTTACTATATCGAATTTAAATAATAACAAATTAGTAGTTCTCGTTGCTAAAAGCCGACGTAAATAAAGGTTCCAAAGCGGATGCAACCTTTTAATTTCTTAGCAGTTAAACCAACTTTAGTTCGCAGTAAATTACATCAATACAAAAACTCTTTATCTTTACCTTCCGCTGTTCTTCAGGAATTCACAAAAATATAATTATTTATTGAACTTTCACTGACCAGCTACATTCATGACGCCAGCGCCTAAAACCATAAACAAGGTTCTGCCCAGAAGTTTTCGTTTTGTTTTTTGCCTGTTGCGCCTTTAAGGTTTTATATTTTATTATATACAGTAAATTTTATATTTTTAAATAGTTTTTCATTGGTAAAAAGGTGTTTGAACCTAATGTTTTCAGATATAAAAATTCGATGAAGTATTTAAATAAAATTGTTTTTTTATTCAGTAAAACAGTGGCGTAGCTATAGATGGGTAAAGGAAATGGTCGCCCCACCTTGTCTTTGCGCTTCTTATCTAATAAATTAGTAATTCCCAAAGTAAAAATCTGTTTTTTTTTAATCACTTTTATAGAACTTGTATATTTTTTAATATAACATATATTACTAAGGACTACTTAAAATGGTACCTTTTAGAACATTTGCATTGTTTTTTTTGCTTAAGTAGAATTAATACTTTCAACCTGAAAAATCATCATAAAATAATAATTTAGACAACACCTTAAAGTATTATTTTCAATAACAATCAGATCCCTGTTAACAATATAATTAAGCACAAATAATAAAATAATCTATATCTACTTTTATTTCTTTTATTGGAAGATATATAAATATCCAAAAACTTCTTAAACCTATTACAAAATAAATAAATAAATACATATGATTAAAAGATTAACTTTTTTTTTATGCTTAAGTAAAATCAATTTTAACCTAAAAACATTATTATACAATAATAAGTTTAAATAAAACCAAAATTTTATCATTTTTTGACATTAAATATTATTGTGGAGCTTTTTACCCTTGTTTCTAGTTTTAAAGTAAGATATGGGGACTTGACTAAGTATAATATTTTGTTTAAAAGTAATCTCCCAGAAAACAAATAAGTCATGAAATATTATTCTCTAAATTAGCCTATACAAATTCAGAATTAAAAAGTAAATATGCTTTACCTAAGGCAATAATATTCATAATTAAGAAGATACTTAACCTTAAATAATTATTGTGTAGCCTTAACACCTCATAAGTTTTAAGGTAATTTGCAGCTTTAAAAGACCATGAAAAAAATTTGTAAACCTCTAAGTATGTTTGTATAATAAAAAATGCCTAATCAAGCACATCTGTTACATTCATTCATATGTATTAGTATTGGATCATTTATATTTATTTAAACAAAAAAGTAAGCATAAATTATCATATTTTTATGTATTTTTTTGGATCTAATGATTTTTATTATACAATATAATAATTACTTCGTAGCCTAGAAGCAATATAGTATATTACATTACAAGTGTGGAAAATGATTAATTTCACACGAGTGGAAATATTGTAGCACGAGGCGTTAGCCGAGTGCGACAAACCCACGAGTGTAAGAAAGTCATTTTCACACGAGTACTGTACACTATTTTTCCTACGACCACAAATTATTCACCAAAAAAAATTTAAAGTTTGTCTTTAGGTACAGAAAAATTAAAAAACAATTGAGAACTTTGCAACACTAGGGTGATTTTTACTTTGTAACACTAGTGTGATATGTACTTTTCCTCACTGCTATATTATACTGTTTTGACAATATTTTTAAATCGAAAATCACCTACCTAGAAGCATTATATAACTTTTATTATTTTGGAATTTAAAAAGGCCCTCAGTTAATAAACATTGTATGGTTTGGTTAGGTAATAACGGTAACAGTTTAATACGGTTTTCTGCTATTTTAAGGGTTTTTTAAAAATTATTGATACTTACATATTTTAGGACACTCTTCCTAATAAAACGTAAGTGGCGCATATCCAAAATATTCCGTTTTTAGAAAATATCAGTAAACAAATTACGGGACCGGGGAGTGAAAAGGGGTGCTGGGCGGAGTAAAATTGGTAAAACGAGTTAATGAAACTGAACATCACATGTAAAATTAAGTAAAAATTACATTTTTTCTCATATTTTTGAGAAAAAATATAAAAATATGTAAATGCATAACCTAAAGTCCTAAAAGTAAGAAAAAACGACTACTAAACGTCCGTTATACCATGCAAAATATGGAAAGCATTTGGCAACGTCGGAAGGGTCTGATTCTATTTATGAATGGATAAAAGAAAGTGGATTCATAAAGTGTGTATTAGCCTCAGGTTTAATTAAGGGATATAAAAAAAAGATTTAACTAGTTGTTTGAGTACACGAAGACAGAAAGAAAGGAATTTGATCTATAGGAGTTTTTTCTATGGCGCTTTAGGCCAAACGGTCAAGGCGGCAAGGCTGCCTCTATAGAGTGCGTACTCAAAGGTAGGAGAGAGATTTTTAATTTGATCTACTTACCTGACAACACTGATGTGCCACTGAGCGAGCAGTCAGTGAAAGTTGTATTTTGTGGTTATGTCTATTTTTGTTAATGTTATTATTTTTCGAAAATTTTATTATTACTCTTTTTAATATTAGAAGAAAGCTTATACTGTGTGGTAACTTAACGTTAATAAGATGATTTTCGCTAATTTGGGTTGTACTGTTTAAGGTTAAAAAGTATTTTTACTGTCACTACAATAAATATGTCACTTGCAAAACCAATAGCAGTTTTTAGAATGACATCATCATATAATATATCACACGAGTGTTGTAAAGTACTTTGCAACACTAGTGCTGTAAAGTACTTTGCAACACTAGTGTGATATAACGCATTTTCTATGCATGAAACCAGTGTGATATTTGCTATTTTCACAAGTGGTCGTAGAAAAAAGCATTGCCTTTAAAAATTATTTAAAGAGATTTCAAAGTTTACTGGATTAAGTTGTCGTAATCATTTGGGGGAAGGAAAGACCTCCGCGGGCAGCAGGTTCCACAACCTAGAAACTCTAGGGATAAAAGAACGAACAAAGTGGGAAGTTCGGGGCCTGTCCAGTTGGACCGTATAGGGATGCATACGCGCGGAACCACGAGTTTCTCTGTTGGGAACCGTAAGTGGAGGAACTATACTGGACAATTCTTCAGAGCAGAAGCCATGGAAGTACCTATAAAAAAGCGATAAATCCCCCACAGCCCGACGATGTGCAAGAGAGGGAAGCCTTTCTGTAAGTGAAGGATCATTAATGAGGACGAATAGCTCTTCTTTGAATAGAATCAAGAATGCTTAGGGTTGTGGGGGACGCCATGCCCCAGATATGAGAACAATATTCCAAGGGAGGTCGGATTTGGGACACATATAAAGTGTATAAATTAGAAGGGGAAAAATACTTTTTGGCTCGAAAGAGAAATCCAAGCTTTTTGAAGCTGCCGTGGCTATAGATACAATGTGTTTATGCCAGTTAAGGTTACTTTCAAATGTGACGCCCACAAGATTAAAGGTGTCTTTGCTCTGTAAAACTTGGCCGCTCATAAGTAGAGGATGAGTATTTGATGACTCTTTTCGCGACAAGGAACATGATTGTGTTTTGGATGCATTAAAATGGACGAGATTTTTAGCGCCCCAATCAATATTAAATTAAGATCCTGCGAAAGAGATATCTGCATCGCTCTGCGTTTGTTTTCCAAGTCAGGTTTAGTAATGGGTTTAGGAACCTGAAAACTGGAGTGAAGGGTACTATCGTCGGCGAAACTATGAATGGAATTAGTTGTGGACGAGAGAGAAGGTCGTTGATGTGAAGAAGAAACAATGTTGGTGCCAGAACTGAGCCCTGAGGGACTCCAGCATTTACTTGGTGAAAGCATGAAGAATGGCCGTCCACAATAACTGATATACGACGATCAGATAGATAACTAGAGAGCCAAGTACAGAGTTTAGTTGAAAGACCATAGGAGGGAAGTTTATTAAGAAGTGCGGCATGCCAGACCTGGTCAAAAGCTTTGGATATATCAAGAGCAACGATCTGGGACTCACCTAGAAACTCAAGAGACTTATTCCATCAAGGGTTGAATTGGCAGCAAATTGTTTGGCAAATAATTCTGCCTTTCCTTTAGCGGTAGAAACAATTTCATCTTCAAAGCTAGTGGCGGAAAGAACTGGTACAAAAATTCCTACTTATGTTTTTCGCAAAGGACCAGAAAGATTTGCTGCCATTTGAGCAGAGAAGAACTTTGTTTTTAATACGATTGTCAGAAGGAGTCTTTGGCTTCAGAAATTGTTTGATTGTAGTAGTTTCTTGCTTCAACTGCTGGCCTGTCGGTTTTCTGGACTAGGATCCTGTAGAAACTTCTTGTGAATGAACTTTTAAAATTCTAGCTTTATCACAAGATTTGGAAAACCAGGGTTTGTTATTGGATTGTTTGGGGTTCTTGATGGTGTGTGGAATATAGGTTTCAATGCCCAATTGAATTGATTCCGTCAGTTGACTGCAAATTTCAGAAGGATCACCAGAGGAAAAGCAGATGGAATTCCAGGGGTAAGTGGCGAAGAAGTCCCTCCAGGCCATCCCAGTCGGCTGAGTTGTAGTGCCATACGGTGCGTGGTGGCATGTATTCATTTACCTCGGGATGTGCAGGGTAAGATATGGTAACTAAGCCATGATCTGAGCGACCTAGGGGGGCTGTGACGAATGTTTGATAGAGTTCGGGGTTGGTAGTAAGAAAGAGATCAAGGGGATTTGAACTATGATTTGGGACTCTAGGAAAGTAAGGTGGGTTCCATAATAAGGTTGGTAAGAGAGTTACTGACTGCCAAAGATTTCGGCCGCTCTGCCTTGGGGGTCAGTTTTGAAGAGCCCAGCCAATCCTTGTATGGACATTAAAGATCGCCAAGCACGATTTATTCAGCCGACGGAAACTGAGAAATTATGCTATCGATCTTTGTTGAAAGAAAGTCAAAGAATTCGACATAGGAATTATTAGATGGGGACCGGCACAAACAGCAGATAATTTTGGTTAAAGACCTAAGGAAAGTTTGAGCCAAAGGATATCGGGCCTACCTGATTCAAGATTTGAAACTCGAGCACAAGCCAGATCGTTGCGGACGTAAGCATACACCACCATGTGTGGGCGAAAAGACGAAATAAGTTCGTAGCCTGGAAAGAGAAGGTGGCTGGTTGAAGATCTAGAACTTATTTGTGTTTCCGTTAGAAACAGTATGTGGGGCTTAGATGACTGAAGGTTGCTACCTATTAATAAATATTTACCCAGTATTGTTTTCTTTTTCCGTTTTTTTAATTCTTATTTTTAATGTTTTGTATAAACTGTTTTTTTTTGGCAATAAATAAAATAGTGTCTTTTGTCTTTTAAACCTCACCATTGTTAACAATACATTTGAAGTCTGTCAAACATGTTAATTTAAGTCTGTATCTCTTTTGCTTTAACTTAAACTAAAATTGTGTGTTCCTTGGGATTCTATAGAAACAATATACCGGGTGTTTTTCAGGGCTTGTTTCCTTCTACATTTTTATTATGTCTGAGATATTTGAAATAAACTGCATTTTTATAATACCTATGTTAACGAACCATCTCCATTTAAAAAAGAAAAGTTCTGAACATGGCCGTGCATACAGGGTATTGCAAGTGGTGCAATGCCTCGTAGTCGGAAAATTTGAAAATTAAGGGTGAAAATTCTTGAAATAAAGGTAATTTAGGAAATCAAATTTTTGAAAACAATGTAATTAAAAATTTAGGTGCCTATTTTGGTCTTCAGAGATATTTAATAAGAAGAAACACTATGTTGAGACGGCAATGTATTTCGTATGTGCGGACCTTTTTTTTCCCTTCAAATATAAAAATTCGTCAAGTCACCTTAGGAATGTCCCCAAAAAATGAACCATAATCAACGTTTTGGTTGACGATTAATTTTTTTTTAGCTACTTGACCTTAAGCTAACCAATACGGCCTAATCATTAAAATAAAAAAAAAGTATAAGTGTCAAGGAATTACATGTAATGTGTCCTTTTTTCAGAACGTCATACCTTATCGAAATAACCTAATAAAATATACCATTGGTAAAATACAAATAAGTAGGCTGCACCGCACTGGGTTAAATATTATTATACCAAATTTTAGTTTTTTAATAAGAATGAAAAAAGTTAAAAGGTAGCCTCTAAAAAAACATCTTGTATGTATAAATGTATATTACCTAACTGCTAATGGATTATTTTTAACTTAATCATTATAAATAGGTTATTAATTCATCACTATTTTCTTTATAATTTTAAAAGAAAATATTTTAAATTTAGGGTGCGTTAAGTCTGTGCTACGAGTTATGCAATCATGTACTGATGGTTAACAGACAGCAGCAACCTAAAAAATGTATTTTTAAAAAATGACATATATGTTTGAGGTTGGCATTTTTTATTTCCGCATGTTTATATTAATAGGCCTGCTTTGCTTGTATGGGATTCATACATATATATAATTTAGACCAGGAAAAAATTACATACCATTTTTATTTTAAAACCTTGATACTAAAAATTATTCACTTGTTAATGAATTTATATGTTGCGTTACCTGTATTTATATTTATTTATCTGGGTATTTATTTGACTTCGATAAGGAAAGGAACAATAATCCTACAGTTTAGGCTGCTGTGTATGTCAACATACAGGGTAAACCAGATTTTTCGTGACAAACTTAAACAGTCGATAAGAAACGTTTTTTTTTCTAAATAAATAAATAAACAGTTCTTGTTGCTTTGTTTCAAAGATACGGGGTGGTAAAATTTAGTATCTTCTCAGTTTTTCTCCTGTGTAATTTTTTTATATTTACCTTTACCATTGCCGCACTACCCACTAGACTGACCAGGCTAAAGCGTAGGTCGCCGTGTGATAAAAAGGCGCCAGACGTGGAAGGACTTTTTTAGTCATTAATTTTATTTCTGTTGGGCCCTTTGACTATTCCAGCCTAAAGTCCCCCAAAGAGTTAATTTGGCCCTGACCTTTACCTTTACCTCTCTTTAACGTTTAAGAATTACATACCGACATATTTTTAGGTGTGCTTCTTTAATTATTAAAAAAATGACAAATATTTCATATCCAAAAATAACATTCTTTAACCTACAAGAAAAAAAAATTATTATCAGTGTTATCCCTAAGGGAGCTACCTTGTATATTTTTTTATTACTTTATAGAATTTTTCTAAAATAAAAATATTTTTTAAATTCTGGTTTAGCTATTATGTATTTTTTTTTATATGGGAATCTTTTTTATTTTTTAGTGGTGGATTACCCCTTAAAGTTAATCGGTAGATTTTATAGACATCTTGGGTAACCAAGGTAATTTAAACCGTTTTTTCTTGTTAGCAGAAATATATATAGTTGCAAATATTTTAGACACCTACATATACAAATATACGTACTTAGTAGCATTTTTTAATGCAGTCCAAATTATATCAAAATATTTGAAAAGGTAAAACATAAATTCACTTTAATTTTTAACTAATTTTATGTATATTTTTAGGGTATGTCTTCTTTAAATTAAACTTACAGCTTCTTTATTGAAATTGCTTAAATTATTTCAGTGATATTTTGCTAGTCATGGGTGCAGTAAACGCCAAGGCACAAGGGTAAATGTTAAACAATCTTGTGCAACAACAATAATAAAATGTCAACATGCTACACGAATCTGAAAGATCTCGAACAAATTGTTTCTACAATTAACAATTTTTAGGTGTATATAGATAGACTTAAAATATCAATCGATTGTATTAAGTTTAAACATTTTATGTTTAAAATACAAAATTTATTATTTAAAAGTTGTTTTGTATACAATCTTACAATAGATTGTTGAGAACATGTAATCCTAAAGACAGAATAATTACCCTATTAATTAACTTTAAAATGTATTTTTTAATCTCTAGAATTTAGCATTACTGATTAATACCATTTTGTTATTCTGATACTTATACTGCAATAAGTTAGTATTTGCCCATTTTTACCTAAAAGATGGCAATATTTTTTTTATGGGTAAATGAAAATAAAAATATTTTGTCTATTTTTAATGGAAGATCCGTAAAAAGAATCGACGTCCAAACATGTTAAAATCTTAATTACTCAAAACAAGTACATGTGGCATAACACTTTATCCACTAGCGTCTTCAAATGTTTTTAAAAAAATATATTGGCTGTGCTTAAAGAATTAAATATGCATAGATGTAAAAATATGTTTAAAATGTAAATTTGGGAAAACTTTTATACAGTCATACAAAAAATTTAGTATAAAGCACATGCTAAAAATGTCTTTTTACTTATAGGATTGGCGCAATGGCCTGATAACTCGTACTGTCAAACTCCAATTTGTAAAACAGGCATCATTTTATGCACTTGTACATAATTAACTATTTTCTACGACTGCTATAAAAAGTATCTAAAAGCTCACGTCAAAGAGTATCTGCAAATGACTAATTTCACATGATGTATGATGTCACCGTTAGTGTCAACCAGTCAGAAATATTTTATTTTCTGTCATTTAGTTTTAATATGAGCGTTTGAAAAACATTTCTCACGGCGTATGAACAAGTTTTGCACAATCCTGTCAAAAATTAAAAAATTAATTATTATTATTATTTATGATTTATTTTCTGCTGTCGAAGAAAAAGTATCGGGTGCGACACATTTAAAACTGACTCTTTGCACACTCGTATGACTTGCACAAACGTCATACTAGTGTGCAAAGATATACTATTTTGACTCGAAAGAAAAATCAAGAACTAAGCATATTTATATTTATTTCTTACAGTAAGTATAATTTATCCAAAGCAATTAAAGATAACTTTTAAGCTCGATATTACGTTTTAAGAAATACTTAGTTACCAATTTGACGTCATTCCATTAACGCTATTAGAAATGGGTCGGTCCATTAGTGAATAATACTAGAAATTTACAGTTATTTACGATTACAAAGTTTAAAAGCATTTTTTGATAAAGAAATAAAATCCGTTAAATAATTTTAAAGGTAATTAGTTTATAAATATACAAACTAAAATGACTAATACCCTTAACCATACAATATAACGCTAAAATTAACGCACTTTTAACATTATTCCTTTGAACTATTTAAAATGTATATTTTTTTTTATTATCGTTATATAACTATGTTTTTTAACATTTCTTATTTAATATATTAGGTACCTAGTATGGGTCTGTTAGGGTTAAACCTTGGAATACAATTATTTTAAACGAATAATTAAAAATCGCATTTGGCTAATGCGCATCCACAGCGCTCATGTAAACTTAAAATGAATATGTCTGTTGAAATTATTAAATTGTACATATGTACACCTTTAGAGTACCAAACAAGAAGAAATAATTATGCATTTTGTCCGGGGGACCAAACCAGAAAAAAAGGGTCAGGTCAGTTAAATTTTTATTAGGTGCCGAAACGAGACTTCCCCAAACGGTAAAACACCTTCCTTAGTCTATGCTCTAAATATGAGGTCTATCGGTTAAACCTTGAGGGGTTGTAACATCGAAAATCAATCACATTTTAAGAAAAAATGTTATGAAGCTGTACCATTATTTGATCATGTAGGATCATCACCTTAAATTTCGTTATCAATTTTTAAATCATCCTGTATACTTCTTAGCAAAATGTTTAATTACAATTAATGACTTTTAAAAATTTAATATAAATATTATACAGTGCTTGACTAAATTCAGGACCCCCTCCTAACTCTTAAATTGTTTGGTATTTTTTTAATGAAAATTTAAAATCTTTAGTAAAACAACATAAACCCATTTTTAGACAAGAAATGATAGATATAAATGTCAAACAGACAATTAAGCGCCATTTTGAAAAAGAAAATGGAACGGGGGTCTTGTGGCACATCACTTTAAAACTCCTGACGAGTATCTTCTTTATAACCACAAAACATAAAGTCAATATTTTCACCAACTAGAAAATGGCGGTACTTTGAAAATTACCTGAATACCTCATTTGGATGGCCATATTTCCGAATCTAATAACGTTAGCACTTAATGTTGTATTTTCGTAAAGCTCTGTTAGGGATTTTAATGGTAATATTGGTGATATTATACAGGGTAGGACAAAAACTAATGATTTTTTAATGACGCAACCTGTATATTATATCACCATTAAAAAGATATCTAAAATTCCTTTAGAAAATACCACTTTAGTTCAACTTTATTAGTTTTTGTAATATGACCATCCAAATCAGGTATTCAGGAATTTTTAAAGTACCGCCAATTTGTGGTAGTAGAGCAGTGATGGCGAATCATTGTCACGCGTGCCCAAGTTGGCACGCGAGGTAAAAATTTGGGCACGCGAGCATGTTGTAATTTTTTTCTTTTCTTTTCCTTTAATATGAGTGGAAATGAAAGTAAAATAGTTAAAGTTTCTTTTTCGTTTAAAATTTAGATTATTTGAAAATTAAACGGCCGGCTACCTGCTATTTTTATTTATTTATTTATTTAATTATATATTCTAAGTTAAAAGTAAGTATTTTTGTTCTTTAAAAATGTTTTCCCCAAAAAATTATTTATGGAACGGCAACCACATCATTTAAATTTTTTTACAAAAATGGCACGTTAATACAAAAACGGTTCGCCATCATCTAGAGCGTTAAAAACGTTAAAACTGCGGACTGCACCAACAGTTAATGGATTTAAATAGTCGATGCAGAATATTATTTTTAGACTATAAATTACAATTTCATTCCACAAAATTTATGTGTACTTTTAATTTTTGAACTGGCTCCATACACAGTATGACTACTTAAGTTCACACTACATGAAAAACTTTTGTATTTTCAATTTTACAAAAAAGTTATTCCCTTATAGGTAAAAAGTTTTGCATAATCTAGAACCTAAAATGCAACTCTGATTACTTTTGTGGTATACGAGGTTTCCAAGAAATATATAAATTTTGCTTAAGCGGAAAATACCTTTATTGTTCGCAATATCGAATTTTTATAACGAAAAGATGTTTAGAATTAAAAATAACTTTTGAAATATGCAAAAAAAAATTGTTTTAGAGCGTTAAAACTGCAAACTACCGCGAATAAATTGACATAGTGCATGCAGGATATTATTTTTTTAATGGTTTAAACAAATGATTTAAAAAATTGATTATGTAATCAATTTTGCAACCAAAATTTTAAGATTTTTTATTATCTTTTATATAAACATTTTATATTTTCGTCTACATTAAATGTTTTCTTCGACTTCATTCACTTGTATAATAGCAACATTTAAACAATTATGTTTTGTTTAAAAAAATAAAAGAATTGAAAGCACACACAAATTTTGGTATAGTCTAAAAATAATATCCCTCATCGACAATTTCAATTCATTTGCTATAGTCCGCAGTTTTAACGTTTTTAACGCTCTAAAAAATTAAATTTTCACCGTTATCGCACTACAAAAAATTTAAATGAGCAAGTTTGCATATTTACAAGTTATTTTTAATTTTAAACATCTTTTTTTTTTTTAGATATTGTAAAAAATATAGGCACTTTCTTCTTGAGCAAAATTCATATTTTTAAGGTAACTCGTATACAACTAAAAAAATGGTCTAATGGTTGCATCTTAGGTTTTAAATCATGCAGAATTTTTTCGACTTTATTCATTTGTATAATAGGTAAAGTATTGGAAAAACCATGTTTTGTTTAAAAAATGTAAGAATTAAAAGCACACAAAAATTTTGGGTAAACATTGAAATTTATAGTCTAAAATCTAAAAAATTTAATTCCACATCGACCATCTAAATTTATTCACTGTTGGTGGAATCCGCAGTGTAAACCCCCAGGCGCTCTTTTATTGGTAAAGGTATTGACTTTATATTTTAAGGATATAAAGTACTCGTCAGGAGCTTTAAAATGATGTGCCACCAGACCCCCTTTTTATTTATTTTTGACATTTATATGTTATTTCTTACTTAAAATTTGGGCTATGTTACTAAAATTCTCAAATTTTCATAAAAAGATACCAAATAATCCAAAAGTTAGGAGGGGGTCCTGACTTTAGACAAGCACTGTATTTCTAAAAAGTAATTTAGTTTGCGTATTGCCAAATTCAAGGAGTCCTTAATGTTTTAAAAGTTACTTACATTAAATTTTAATTAGGTACATAATTTAAAGCGTTTTAAAACTATTTACTTCGGTGAAAATCTAATTCTAAAAACGTCTGGTGTTTATGCTTTTAGTAGTTAATAATGCCTGAAAGCCGCAACAGAAAGAAGTTCGTAAATAATGTTGTTGTAGAAAATTAAAGTTTGTTATAAGTTGGTGTGTTTTATTTTCGCGTGAAAAGCCTTTGGCGGACATAAATTTCTGGTGTAATTGCTGAAACAAGGATTATTTGCCTTTAGAACTTAAAGTAAGTTTTGTGTCTAAATAAGTATTTAAGTTTTGATTACTTTTACGTAATTATGAAACTCGAATAACAATACAAATCTACTATTACTTTGCTTATCTTTGTTAGACAGAAATATGTTATCCTCTAATATTAGCTGCTTCCTATTTGTCGCAATTTATTTAGTTATAAATTTAATTAATATTATTTTTAGGTATTAATATAAGAGATATTTTTTTATTATTACGACCATTTCCAGAAAAGCGTCCCATATACATTGTTTCTAAACGTCTTAGGTTTAATTTTTTTTTGGAATAAAAACTTTTTGCCCTCAAATTTACCATCCTCTAGTTTAAAATCTTACGTATCCACCAAAGCAACAATTAGAAACTTTCTTGTTTATGTTGCATGTTCATGTTTCCAAAAAAGTTCCATAATGTTCCAATAAGTTAGTCATTGTTATAACAACAAAATAAAGATGTTTCTGTGTGTTTCGTGTTTCCATTTCAAGTCGATAAGATCAAAGGAAAAGTCGAATCAAGTAGGGACAAATATAGTTGTCGCTGCGGTGGAGACATTTAATTTTCAAAGCTTCGCGAAGGGCAGACTTCCACGACAATGTGTAATTGTAAAAAACGATAAAAAAAACTAAAATTGTTCCTGATTTAAGTTGTTTTAGTGAACACAAAAAGTGGAAACCTGTTGACATTTGTTTTCACAATGTTGGAACAGAAAACAACATAAGGCAAGGCGCAAATTGAGACACGTATAACGAGTGCGACGCGACGCAGCACAGCACTTGCTTTTTGTGAGGCAAGCCGCAAATTGAGACGCGTCTAACGCGTGCGACGCGAGAAACTGTGTCACTGTCACAAAAATCAACGTATTTTCAAATAGACGCATTGCTACTCAATTTGCGTTGTATAATTTAATTTCATAAGTTACAAAAGTACGTGCTGTGCTGCGTCGCGTCGCACGCGTTATACGTGTCTCAATTTGTGTCTTGCCTGACTGTGACATATTTCTCGCGTCGCAAGTGTCAGACGCGTCTCAATTTGTGGCTTGCCTTTAGTAACAAAAAAGTTTATCTTTGCTGCTTTGGTGGATTAATACCTTAAGGAATACGTCCTAAATTTTGTCGCTGTATTAAAAAAACACACTTTAAATAAAATATATATTAAAAATTGCAATCAACTAACTGAATCAATTCAATTGAGCGTTAAAACCTATATTCCACACACCATTAAAAACCCCAAGCAATCCAATAAGAAACCCTGCTTTTCCAAATCTTGTGATAAAGCTAGAATTTTAAAGGTTCAGGCTCACAAAAAGTTTCTACAGGATCTAGTCCAGAAAATCGACAGGCAAGAATTGCAGCAAGAAACTACTACAATCAAACAATTTCTGAAGCCAAAGACTCCTTTGATAATCGTATTAAAAACAAAGTTCTTTCTTGCTCAAATTGCAGCAAATCTTTCTGGTCCTTTGTGAAAAACATAAGTAGAAATTTTTGTACCAGTTCTTTTCCACCACTGACTTTGGAAGATGAAATTATTTCTACCGCTAAAGGAAAGGCAGAATTATTTGCTAAACAATTTGCTGCCAATTCAACCCTTGACCCTCCCGTAAATCATCCAATTCCAGCGGTTATCCCAGTTCCTCAGAAAATGCCCGATATTATTTTTAAGGTAAAACACATTAAGCATATCCTTTCTTCCCCTAACACCAAGAAATCGTCTGGGCTGGATGGCATACCAGCAATTGTTTCCAGAACTTGCACCAATCTTAACTCGGCTCTTTCGAATTTCTTACGATACAGATATCTTTCCGAAGAGCTGGAAAGCTGCACGTGTTCAACCTATTCCCAAAAAAGGATTTAAATCTGTTCCATCTAACTATAGACCAATTTTAATTTTCTCAGTTCTTTGTAAAAATTAATTAATTCACAAATTTTTAACTATTTAGAAAAACACAACTTTTTGCATGACAGGTAGTATGGATTTCGCCACCAAAGATATACAGTAGATCTTCTTTCCTTCGTATCACACTGCTGGAATAAGTCTCTAGAGTTTCTAGGTGAGTCCCAGATCGTTGCTCTTGATATATCCAAAGCTTTTGATCAGGTCTGGCATGCCGCACTTCTTATTAAACTTCCCTCCTATGGTCTTTCAACTAAACTCTGTACTTGGCTCTCTAGTTATCTATCTGACCAACGTATATGTAGTTATTGCCTCAGGACTCAGTTCTGGTACCAACATTGTTTCTTCTTTACATCAACGACCTTCTCTCGTCCACAACTAATTTCATTCATAGTTTCGCCGACGATAGTACCCTTTACTCCAGTTTTCAAGTTCCTAAACCCATCACTTAACCTCACTTGGAAAACAAACGCAGAGCGATGCAGAATTCTCTTTCGCTGGATCTTAATTTAATATTAGATTGGGGCGCCAAAAACTCGTCCTTTTAATGCATCCAAAACACAATTATGTTCCTTGTCGCGAAAAGAGTTATCAAATACTCATCCTCTACTTAAGAGCGGCCAAGTTTTACAGAGCAAAGACACCGTCAATCTTGTGGGCGTAACATTTGAAAGTAACCTTAACTGGCACAAACACATTGTATCTATAGCCACGGCAGCTTCAAAAAGAGCTTGGATTTCTCTTTCGAGCCAAAAAGTATTTTTCCCTTTTACTTTATACACTTTTATATGTGTCCCAAATCCGACCTTCCTTGGAATATTGTTCTCGTATCTGGGGGCATGGCGTCTCCCACAACCCTAAGCATTCTCGATTGTATTCAAAGAAGAGCTATTCGTCTCATTAATGATCCTTCACTTACAAAAAGGCTTCCTCTCTTGGCCATCGTCGGGCTGTGGGGAGATTTATCGCGTTTTTAAAGGTACTTCCATGACTTCTGCTCTGAAGAATTGTCCAGTATAGTTTCTCCACTAACGGTTCCCAACAAAGAAACTCGTGTTTCCGCGCGTACCCATCCTATACGGTCCATGGACAGGCCCCGAACTTTTCACTTTGTTCGTTCTTTTATCCCTAGAGTTTCTAGATTGTTGAACCTGCTGCCAGCGGAGGTCTTTCCTTTTCCCCCAAATCTTCAAGTATTGTAAGTCCCGTGTCAACAAACTCCCTTTACCTCGCTTAAGACACCCACGGTATGTTAGTATTTAGGCTTTTGGCCTTCGTGGTTTGTACAAAGAAAAAAAATATATAAAATTATGACAGCATAGCGTCATAGTCATATGATTTCTACTAACGAAAGTAAAAATGTTTTCTATGTTTTAAAGTGATGCTTTTTTTAAATATTTTAGATAAAGGTCATAATCTATGTGACATGTAACAAAAATATATACAGCGTATCCTCGGTTCCTACCAAATGGAAAACTTTTTAATTATTAACTTTACAAAAAAAGTGCCTGCTCTTTAAAAGTCCTGCTCGGTGCAAAATATGTTTCCACAAAAATATTTGTATACAGAGTGTACAGGGTGGCATAAAATATGTTATTACATTAATAAAAAACGTCTTTTAATTCTTACTTATTGTTTTATTATGACAATTATTTGCTATTTTTATTTAACAATAATACTTTCGGTTCTGGCAAAATAAATAATAATTCAGAAATGTTTAAGAGTTAAAAGTTACTTCACCGAATTTTTTGGTTATCATTATCATATTA